>ML845503.1:0-18349 GCA_009831015.1 Picea engelmannii | reverse complement strand
TTTATTATTTAAATAATTTATTTTGTATCCACTTTGACTTATAGTACACTCATCACTTCACTTTACCTCAAGGGGTTATCTTCTAACCATCTTAAACCACTTTCCTTATTTTAGGGCTAACCCACTTCTAACCACTTGTCAACGTAGTAATTTATCCATTAAATTTATTATTTAAATAATTTATTTTGTATTCACTTTGAATTATAGTACACTCATCACTTCACTTTATTATTTACCTTCTGAAAATATCTTAAACCACTTTGACTATTTGACCTTTTGGGGCTTCAAGCCAACATATGAGAGTCCTCCAACTTCGTAAGGCCATAACTCTCAAACCATGAGGAGTTATGTGATGTTCCACATACCACCGAAAACGACATGATGTGTACTATCCATCTAGAATAGTCTTACCTAAAAATATATCAAAACTCATACCATTATACATCAAACAAACTTGGGTTCATTACCCAAACCTGGCTTCTCCAACTTCTCATGGCCATAACTCTCTAACCGTGAGGAGTTATGTGACCTTCCACATACCACCAGAAATAGAATGACATGTACTATCAATCTAGAATAGTATTACCTTAAAATGTATTAAAACTCATACCATTATACATAAAACAGCCTTGGGTCCATTACCCAAACCTTTGTGCTACCAGAATTCGCTACCATACTTTCTCCAAGGGTTGACATCGATCACTAAGGGTTAAGATCAATTTACAATATCACTCTCCAATGGTTGACATTAATTAAAACCAACAAACCATACCAACTGTCCATCAACCTAAGCCAATTGTCTGACAATATCCCCCTTTGGCATTGATGGCAATACCAACATTGATGGCAACACTTAGTCATGATAACATTCATGCTTATACTCCTCATCAATGTTTCTATCTCTCCCCCTTTGAAATCAATGGAAAAGGGTATCTACCTTTGGGGATTCTCCCCCTGTGACCACCACTCCCCTTGAAACCATTCCTCTGTTCTCTTTCTCCAAGCATTTACCTTTACATCTGATAAATCTCTCCCCCTTTTTCATCAATGGAAAAGGTATCATTCCATTTGGGGTTGCTCCCTCTAACTGACTCATCTAATCTCCCAACTTGAACTATCCTCTTTATGTTGCTTTCTCATGTACATCTAAGACATATAATATAAACATTCAAAAAGAATTCATTTTGGAGTAGAAATAACTCCGCGTCTCTGGAGAAGATACTAAAAGGCTTCCTGTGGAAGCGGTTTTTTAAAGATGTCTGCCATTTGTTCTTTTGTGCCCACATATTCAACTCTGATGTTCTTTTCTGCAACCTATTCCCGTAGAAAGTGATACTTGATTGGAATGTGCTTTGTCTTGGAGTGCATCACCGGGTTCTTTGAGAAACTGATGGCACTTGTATTATCACAATAGATTGGAATGAGCTCATGATACTCAACTTGCATATCTATCAGAGTTTGTTTCATCCATAGAAACTCTGTACAACATGTTTCTACTACAATATACTCTGCCTCAATTGTAGATAAAGATATTGATGATTGTTTCTTTCTTAGCCATGATATTAAACACTCATCCAAGTAGAACACTACTCCATTGGTGCTTCGTCGGTCATCATTGAAACCTTCCCAATATGCATCTGTGTAGGAAATAAGTGATAGATCCTTTCCTTTTGGATACCATAATACAAAATCTTATGTTCCTTTGAGATATATCAAAATCCTCTTCATTGTTAATACATGTGTTTCCTTTGGTGCTTCTTGAAATCGTGCCACCTATCTAGCTGCTTGCATTATATCTAGTCTGGATGCTGTCACATATAGTAGGCTACCAATCATTGACTTGTATTGCCTCTGATATATAGACTTTGAATAATCATATTTTCTCAACTTGCAACTGGTTTGCATGGGAGTGATAACTAGTTTGCAATCTTCCATTCCGAACCTCTTCAGCATTTCTATGATATACTTGTTTGAGAAATAAAAATTCCTTGATTGCTTTGACGTATATGAAGACGCATAAAGAAGGATAGTTCTCCAAGTAATGGAATTTCAAATTCATTATACATGTCCTTTACAAATTTCTGTCTTAACCTGTCATTAGTACTTCCAAAAAATATATCATCAACATAAATTTCAATTAATAAAATACTACCTTGAGTTACCTTGATGTAGAGGTTGTTGTCTGTTCTTCCTTTCCATAGTTCGTAGGGATTTTTTTCATTGTTGTTTCTGAGAAATACTCTGTTTTGACTGTGAACTGTTGTATGCACTACATGTGTCCAAAAAATATCTATCAATTTGGAATCCATTAGCATTGTTCGAGCCATTTCTTGTGTAATTATCATCCATTATGATAATGTTCCTTTGTGTCTGAACCACACTTTGAACCAATCTATGAATCCATTCTCTCGTCCATACTTTCCAAGAATCTATTTGTGCAACTGTCCATAATGATGTTCCATTTATCACTATACTATCATGAAGTCTTGATTAATCCATCAAATTGTACTTCAGCTAATTGAATTCTCTGGATCTGTCTTCTCAAACTCTGCAAGCTGCTCGAAGGTGTTAATATTATGGTAGCTGTGGGAGGTATTTACCCCCACGTGTGAACCTGATGAGAATAGAATACTCTAGGAAGAAAGAGAAACCCTAATGAATTGGATAATAACCCTAGAAGCCTTGTCAGCTCAAGAAGAAAATTTATATTAGGCTATTAGCCTCCAAGAGAAGAAGTCAGCCATAATTAATAATAATATATTGAACAGACACATACCCAGAAGGAGAAGCCGGCCCCAGCAAAACTGGCAGATTACTACAAATACAGGGCGCTAGTTCTCATTTTTCATATCTCATATTTACAGTTCTGTAGTTTGGTGCGCATTGCAGTTGCAGTTTGGTGCGCAGGTTTGGAGGAAGAGCTACTGCAGCTGCAACAACAACAAGTTCTCAGTATTGGCTTGGATATCTCTTGGCTAGGGTCTGGGACTATCTGATCAGTATTTTGTGTTGCGCTCTCCTTGGGGAGAGATGCGCTACCTTTTGTTTGGCTATCTAGCCTAGGGTTTGCTTCCAGAGGAATTCTCAGTCAAGGTTAAGGTGCTCGGAGGGAGGCTTCGGCCTGTGGTTGGGTGATGAGGGTATCATCAATGGTAAAATGAGCACACCATATTATATATTCTAACAGGTTATGGGCCCACACCCCTTCAGTCAGCCTAAAACACTGGAAGGAAACATAGCCGCTAGATATTGAGCTCGTTGAGGAACTGCCACTAGGGTTACTACCAGGAGCAACTTCCAAAAGCATTGCAGCTAGGGTTACTAGTAGAAGCAGTTGTAGAAACCCTAAACCTCTTGTCGAGGCACCTTAAGTGATGAGATTGACCTAATCTCTAGATAGATCAGTGTGCCCTAGCCCAACGCATCTCCTGGTACACTCAGAAGGCCAAGACGTAAAGTTTGGATTTTCAGTCAAATCTAGGGTTTGACCAAGTCAAGCAAGCCATGATGAACTCTATGAAGTCTGAGAATAAGCTAGATAGAGCCTCTAACTTCAAAGCATGGAAGACAAGGATTGATTTCATCCTTGCTAAGAATAAAGTGCTAGATATTGTGAAAGGAAAAATCGTGAAGCCAGAGTTTAAAGAAGGAGAAGAGAAGGAACTGCAGAACGTTGCAGCTATGGAGAAGTTCAAAGACGTTGACATCAATTCCATGAGTATCATAGTGGATTCCATAAAATACCACTTGATACCCTACATCTCCCATCTTGACTCATCGAAGAAGATGTACGATGCCCTAACAAATCTCTTCTCAGTCAGAAATATTGGACAAGTTATGAGTCTGAAGAATGAGCTTCGTGACATGAATATGAATGATGAGGACAACATAACATCATTCTTTGTAAGGATCTCCCAGTTAATAGATCAACTACAAGATATTGAAGAGATCACTTCAGAAAAGGAATTGGTGAACATAGTACTCAATGGTCTTCCCAAGACATGGGATACATTTGCCGCAAGCATGAATACAAGGAAGGAGTACCCGACATTTGAGGAACTTTGGACTTGCTGTGCTCAAGAAGAATCAAGAATCAATGAAAAAGAGAAACCTCAAAAGAAGTATGATGGTAAAGTCTTCACAGCAAGATTCAAGAACTTCAGAAACAAAAAGAAGTTCGGTTCAAGGAGGAAGCCAAATCAAGAGAAAGACATTTTAGAAATACAATGCTTCAACTGTCAGAAGTACGGTCACTACAAAAATCAGTGTCCCAAGCTAAAGAAAAGAAAGAAGAAACACGAAGCATCGATTTCTGAAGAAAAGGAACCGACAAAGAAGACTAAGTAGGATGGAAAAGATTTCATCTACTAAAAGGTAACAACACTCTTCTTATTTTCTTGTACATATCTTGCTTGCATCATCTTTGTACATATCTTGTATATCTATCTCTTGGAAGATAATGTGTTCCAAGAAAAACTATACCTATGGAATAACAATAAGATAAGAATGAATATCACAAGATATTACACATGAAAGAATGAAATATATCATGTGAAAGCTATTACAAGATAAGCCAAAATCAGAATCAATCCTGAAGAGACTTAGAAGTCAAACATCAAGAGAAATTGGAGAAAGACTTATGATGACAACTAAGATGGAAGCATGGAATATGTTAAGAGAAGAGAGCCAATTATATATTGCAAAAGACAATAAGGTTGCAGATGGAAGCGTGGACTCTATTATATGTTGTAGAAAACAATAAGGATGGAAACAGAAGCATGGACCCAGTCAGATGAAGGGAGCATATTATATGCACTCTTACATGAAGCAAGGATTAGGAGGGAGATAATCCTATGATCCATTGAAGATGATGAAATGTATATATCCATGGTTGCAGCCAGAAAAGACAACACGTTTTTAGCTCAACCGCAGAAGAAGACCTTTTCGAAGAGAAGCCTTAAAGTATTCCTGGTTGTCCATCGAGATCTGTGAACCAATGATGAAGGTAAGAAGTGGAATATCTAGGCCATGGAATCTAGAAGAAACTCCATGAACCCAAAAGATAAAGAATAACATGAAGATTCCAAGAAAGAAGAATCAGAACAACCTGTCATTGTATCAAGAATCACAAGATTACTAGTCTGATATGAACTCACTAAAAGCAATCAAGTAGAAGAACTGAAAGTAGTGATGAAGAACAGTGTACAGAAGACTTATGAATAAAAGCATTGCAAGATCCAGAACCATAGGTTCTCCCAGATGGAGGGAGAAGACTGATGATTGATTGTTCCAGTACACCAGACATATCACTGCATGAGTCATTATATCATTCGCAACATCCATGAGTTGGAATTCTACATCAGATAAATGAAAAGAATGCTCTCCAGAAGAAATTGAGTAAAGAATGCATGCAGAGAAATCTCAAGACTTTGAGACATACCAGAAAGAGACTCCTGTATACAGATAAGAAGAAGACAACTTGGTGGAGAACCTCTAGTGCACAACAGAAGCGTGGTGAAGATCTCATATAACATCAAGATGACTACTCAGAAGATCAGATCTCGTGATGATAGAAGAAGTACCACATGGATATGTTCCAGTTCTCCAACTATGATATACTCTATTGTTCAGATCTACATGAAGCCTTCACAGTATTCTAGACTAAAGTACAAGCATTACATTATCCATGATGAAGTCTAGAAAGAAGAAAGTGATTCTCCAATACATATCTCCGCAGATGAGTAGATAAGCATACATTTTGGTAAAGCCTCTACTCAAGATGAAAGAACTTGCATACTTAAGCTAGAGCTCATGGAAATAACTCTCTTAGCTGGAAGGGAAGACTCTCCAAACTTGAAGAAGGTACGCAAACACTTATTTTTGTAATTGAAATAACTCTCTAGTTAGGAGGGAGCATTGAAAATATTATTTATATTTGTAATTGAAAAATAGTCCAGATTGGACAGATGCTTTCCTGCTCGGAAAGTGTATTGAGATTTATGATGGACAGTGACTTCCCATTGTAGTTAACATGGGAGGTAGACTGATTGCTGATGTATCATAGACAATGACTTCCCATTATGAGGAGTGGTCTAGGACAATCATTCTTCTTAGCAGTCACTCTATGTAGTGGTCAGGTAGAATGGTCCGCCTCACTGAGCAGTCATTCTTTCGAATTTCACAGTTGTGAGGAGTTTCAAAGAATCGTCCATTTTGGAGGTTGATGCAGGACAAACATTCCTCGAGGGTAGACTCATTCTTTCCAGGATACACTTTGTTTAGTGTCGGAGGAATGGCCCAGGGTGGGGAATGGTCCGGACAGTTACTCCTCGAGGGTAGACTCATTCTCTCCAGGCTACACCTTGTTTGGTGTCGGAGGAATGGCCCAAGGTGGGGAGTAGTCTAGGCTCAACAATCAGGGACAGTTATTCCTTGAGGGCAGATTCATTCTCTCTAGGTTACACTTTTCTTAGTGTCGAAAGAATGGCCCAGGGTGGGGAATAGTCTAGGACAATCATTCCTTAGGGAAGACTCATTCCCTCCAGGTTACACTTTATTTAGTGTCGGAGGAATGGCATAGGGTAAGGAATGGTCCATACATTTCTCGAGGGAAGAATCATTCTCTCCAGGTTACACTTTGTTTAGTGTCAAAATAATGGCCCAGGATGGGAAATGGTCCAGGTTCAAAAATCAGAAACAATCCTTCTTCCTTGGTTGAGAAGAATGGGGCAGATAGCCCATTATTGATATTCTATGTTGAGGGCAGACATTATTTCAGACCTCACAGATGTGAGTGAAAGATTGGCCCAGATGATTATTATTGATGTTATATATTGAGGGAAGACATTCTTTCAGATCTCATAGACGTGAGTGAAAGATTGGCTTAGATGATCATTGTTGATATTCTATACCGAGGGAAGACACTCTTTTAGATCTCACAGACGTGAGTGAAAGATTGGCCCAGTTGATTCAGTTTTTATGATAACATTGTTTCTATGCAGATGAAGACTACTGTGGTGGCAGACATTCTTTCAGAACTCACTGACGTGAGTGAAAGATTGGCCCAGATGATACAGTTTTTATCATAACATTGTTTCTATGCAGGATGCTCTTAGATGTTTGTTATGAAGACTATATGATAGTAGATGAGGACTACTATGGTGAATATGTTTCACTGTTCGCAACTATATGTTGTTGATCAAGTACTTGTGTGTTACTTGATGTGGTAGCTAACCACTGGATTGTAGTTGTGTACTACTATGAATAGACACAGGTGTGTTCTATCCTCATTCTAATTGCCTTGAAGACTATCAGTAGTTTATTGGAGATAATGATCATTCAGATGAATGATGAACATAGATCTTCCAGATGGAAAATAGTTCAGAGCTTTTACTCCTCTTGTATCACTCTATGGTGAGAGTGACTTATATAGCATCATATCTAACTACTCAGATGAAATATGGTTTCAAGAGATGATGCAGCTGATGGTGATGGTGATGCTCATGATCTAGTCATGAAATAGTCTAGATGACTATATTGATGCTACCGGGTAAATGGTGTGTTTTTTTCTCAAGTCCATTACCTGTAAATACCTCTCTAGCTAGGAGGGAGTGTTAATATTATGGTAGCTGCAGAAGGTATTTACCCCCATGTGTGAACCTAACGAGAATAGAAGACTTCGGGAAGCAAGAGAAACCCTAATGAATTGGATAATAACCCTAGAAGCCTTGTCGGCTTGAGAAGAAAATTTATTAGGCTATTAGCCTCCAAGAGAAGAAGTCGGCCAGAGTTAATAATAATATATTGAACAGACACATACCCAGAAGGAGAATTCGCCCCCAACAAAACTGGCAGATTACTATAAATACAGGGCGCCAGTTCTCATTTGTCATATCTCAGAATTGCAGTTCTGTAGTTTGGTGCGCACTGTAGTTGCAGTTTGGTGCGCAGGTTTGGAGGAAGAGCTACTACAGCTGCAGCAAAAAAAAGTTCTCAGTATTGGCTTGGATATCTCTTGGCTAGGGTTTGGGACTATCTGATCAGTCTTTTGTGTTGCGCTATCCTTGGGGAGAGATGCACTACCTTTTGTTTGGCTATCTAGCCTAGGGTTTACTTCCAGAGGAATTCTCAGTCAAGGTTAAGGTGCTCGGAGGGAGGCTTCGACTTGTGGTTGGATGACGAGGGTATCATCAATGGTAAAACGAGCACACCATATTATATATTCTAACAAAAGGATGGTTCTTTGGTCTGTCACAGCTATCACATAGACTCCCCCTGTCTAATATTCATATTACTTGGGAGTCTCTAATCCAGATGGATCAGAACAATTCATGCTCTGATGTGTATTCATCATCATCTTCATTGGTAGATTCATCATCTCTCTGAGCTTTGAATTCCTTATTTCTATATGTGGATTCATCTTTCACTACAATGCCTGAAAGTATAATCTCTTGAACCTGTTCCTTATTTACCAGTCCTTCTTTTTTTTCAATTATTTTCCAAACCTTTCCATATCTGACATCTTTCTTTTTCTCAATAGAATTTTCTTCATTTTGTTTTATTGCCAATCTTGCGATCTCTGGGACCTAGTCTTTGTTCACCTGTTCTTCATGTTTTCTTATCCATACTTTCTTATATCTTATATAAGTGTTATCTTTCATGGAAGTATCGATCATGCTTCTACAATCACTAGTTATGTGTCCATAGTTATGACATTTGTAACATTCAATGTTATGTGGGGCCAAATATGCACTTCTTGCTTGAACATTGCTTTTATAACCCCTGCAATCTGTAACCTTATGTCCAAAATTAGTACAATAAAAACAATGACCATAAAAGAAATTTGCATACCTGGGAGTGAATGATCGTCTTTGTGGTGTATTCCTTCTGAATTTCTACCTTAACTGATCATGATCATGATTTAAGATTCTTTGTGGCTTGAACATGAATGGTCTTCTTGAAGATGTATCTTCAATAGTTTTCTTAGATTCTGGTTGACCATGATTCCTTCCTTTGAGTACTTTTGCATAAATCTTTCTATTTTCTTCATTCTTCTTTTCTAGAAACCTTGAGTGCTTCTCTTCATTCTCTATAACTGATGTGGATGTTTATGTCTCTTCAACATTCTTGTTGAGCTTGACGACTTTGACTCTTAGTGTGAAAACTTCTTCTTCAAGCTTCTCAACCTCTTCTTTTTTCTTCATTATCTGAGACTTCATGACCTCTTATGTTCTCTTTGCTTTTTCAAGTTGGATTTTCAATGTAATTATTTCTTCTTCGACTCTTCTCTCTTCTTGACCAAAATCTTCCTCAAGTTGGTTTAAGTCATTGGTTCTTTCCTTGAGATGATCTGCCAATATGTTTTCTCTCTTTTCTTCTTCTACCTTTTGTGTTGTTATGTTGGATTCTAAACATTGCTTTTGATATTCTAGTGTTTCTTCAATTCTTCTGGCCTCTTCTAGCTGAGTTCTTAAATTCTTGATGACTTGCTGAGATTTTTCAAAACCTTGAACACTTTCCTTTTTCTTCATCAATTCTTTCTTATATGACTTGTTCTCTTCTCTTTCTTTCTTTAGATATTCAATTGCACCGATCAATTGTTCTCTGTAATAAACTTCTTCTTCTTCATACTCTTCCTCTTCTGAATCTGTCTGACATGACGAGCATCTTTCTTCCTGTTCTGTACCTTCATCTTCTTTGGCATTTTATGATTTTGTTATGGGTGAAGAATACAGATTATGTAACTTATCTCAAATTTCTTTGGCCGATGAACATTTACCAACCTTTTCTCTTACCGAATTAGGTAATCCTTCCCAGATGAAATCCATTGCTATTTTGTTATTCTTCTTCAATTCCTTCTTGGCTGCAGTCTTTTCCCTTTTTGAACTATCATATCCTATAGAAAATGATAACCAAATATAATGTCCCTGTTCCTGTAAAAATACTTTCGTCCTTATGCTCCACATATCATACTTAAAACCATTCTAACCAATAAACATTGGTACCCCATTCTCATAATAATCCATGATCTCCTTCGAGTGGTTAAACTGTTTCCTAAAGGAACCTCACTCTGATACCAATTGTTGGATTACTGAGAGGGGGGGTGAATCAATAATAGAGAGATTTAATCATTTTTCACCATAAAATTCAAGTGTTATATCAATGTAGCATTATCATCCAATAATTGCAGAGTAAATAAAAAATGAACAAATGAATAATCATACACATACACAGTACACCAATGTTTTTACGTGGAAACCCAAAGAGGGAGAAAACCACAGAATGATATGTCTTGAAGAATTACATTCATTGGAAGCACCAACTTCCTTTGTTTTCCAGCTGCAACTGGAAGGGGGATCCAACCCCCTAGTTTCTCAGGCTACAGCCCGAGGGAAGCTCCAACTCCCCAATTCTCTTGCTACAACCAGAAGGATGCTACAACCCCTTATTTTCTCCAGCTACAACTGAAAGGTGGCTACAACCACATGTCCTTTCCCCATCCAACCGCCCTGACGTATAAGTGGAATGATGGAATCACTGTCACACTATCGCTGTGATATATACTGCCGTAAACCTATACCAATCAACCTACACCAAACAAATTGTACCAATAACCTGAACCATGCATCAACCTGTACCTCAAATTGTAATCAACCTGTACCATAAGCAAGTGCATCAACCATGCACCAACCTGTACCAAACAACCTATAATCAACCTGTACAAATAAGTTGTCACAACCGCCTGTCCAAACAGCCTATCACAACAACCTATCTCATCAATATTATCAACCAAATCATATCTACTCACCAAGAACAATCACCAAGACAACTCTCGAAGATGTGCATCAACCAGGCATAACACAACAATTCATAATCATCACAAAGATTAATATGTGCTTCTAATAATATACCATTACAAGTATGCTACATCATCCATAAACCATGTATCAACAATACTACTAACAAGTGCCTCCAACCATGTACAAAGTATGTACCAATCATGTATCAACTACTCATAAACTATGACTCATCAAGATGTACCAACATCATCAACTATACACCTCATGTATGTGCCAACTCATCAACTACTTGTCTCAACCATGTACCCAACTTGTACCTCAACCAAAATCCCTCATCAATTTCATCATCCAACTCTGATTTGTAACTCTGTAATAGACCTGGTGTATATGATCACATACCTGCAAACCTTCCTTAACTTTAACAACAAGAGTCTAGCATTTTCATCAAACTTTTCTTTAGTCTCACATGACTAGTTTTGTATTAGTCAACAACCCTAACTTGAAATAATCATAACTATGTACCTGTAATGAATAAAGATCTAAAAATAGTACACAATGTTATTCAATGTGTTTTATGCAATTCCTCTAGGTGTCACTACTTGGAACCTCTCAGAAAATGTGTTATAGCAAAAATGGCATACCTTGTTGAATTATGGCTTATTCTAGAGAGAGAACTTGTAGAGCATGCCCCACATGGAATATTTGTTGTATAGATCTGAAAATGTTACAAAAAATACTATAGACTGTACTCTAACCAAAAAATTTTGTTTTACTTAATTTGGATCTGTTATGAATAAGTTATGACATTTTTACCCGAAACACCTGTTTTAGACTAGTTTCAGGACTAGCCACAAACCCTATTTTCCACGGACTGTAAATCCAAAACTACAATGAACCACAATCTGAAATTTGTACCACAGCTACTTGGATATGTTTTATCAATGGACTATCAATTTCATGGTCTATGTTGTTCTAGAAAAAAATTTATTGCGAAAATGGTGAGATGGCCTGTAAATAACGTACCTTAGAAAGCATCATCAAAAGAATTTATCCTCCCTTGAATTTCAGCCTTCTTTACTTCACTTCCTCTTTGAAATTCAGATTATATATCCTTTGGTTACTTCATTCACCTATAGATATTCAATATTCTCAAGTGTGTTTTAAAATGAGAGAGCCTTGCCTCTTGAAATAATCATAACTATGTACCTGTAATGAATAAAGATCTAAAAATTGTACACAATGTTATTCAATGTGTTTTATGCAATTCCTCTAGGTGTCACTACTTGGAACTTCTCAGAAAATGTGTTATAGAAAAAATGGAATACCTTGTTGAATTACGGCTTATTCTAGAGAGCAAACTTGTAGAGTGTGCCCCGCATGGAATCTTTGTTGTATAGATCTGAAAATGTTACATAGAATACTACAGACTGTACTCTAACCAACACATTTTGTTTTACTTAATTTGGGTCTATTATGAATATGTTATGATGTTTTTACCTGAAACAGAGTGTAAATCCAAAACTACAACAGACGCAAACCCTATTTTCCACGGAGTGTAAATCCAAAACTACAACGACCCACAATCTAAAATTTGTACCACAACTACTTGGATATGTTTTCTCAATGGCCTATCAATTTCACGCTCTGTGTCATTCTAGAAAAAAAGTTATTGTGAAAATGGGGATATGACTTTTAAATAACATATGTTGGAGTTAATTCACACACACCTATGATTTCTTTTTCCTAAGTTTATTCCTTGTTTATTATTCATAATTATTCATTATCTAGTCTCCTATATTTTAGGGGAGAATATTCCACCTGGAGAATATTCTCTTTCAGTTGACACTTTAGTTTGACTAGTTGAGTTGAGTTTAGATGTTGCATTGGGATCATCACCATGCTAATTTGAGCTTGCCTTGGTATCATCACCAAATTGGTGCATTAGCCTTGATTCCCTGAGTTAACTCCTCACTACTCTGTGTTCAGTTAGTTAACTGAAGACTAGTTGACTAGTTAACTCAACTAGGTGGTAGTTCACTCCTGTAACTGCCTGAGAGAATAGAATAGGTGGCAGTTCACTCCTATAACTATTGGTGTGTGTCCAAATCACTCTAGACCACCACTATGGTGACTTGGTTCACCTCAAGTCGAACTCATTGAGATATACATAGTATATCATGTGTAAATTATTCATTATTCACAAAGGTTAATGAGAATTCTTCTATTTTTTCTCTCCTTCTTCTTCCTTCTCCAATTCTCTCTGAAAATGTGTGTATTATTGCTTAGATAGATCTATTCTATGCAGTTTCAACACAGTTACATGGTATCAAAGCCGATGGACTGCTAAGCAAAAGCTACACCATTTTTTTTTGCAGGTACAAAAGATTGAAGACAACGGAAAGATGGAATTTGAAAAAGAATTCATTCTTACACCTTACAACTATTTTTCATGGAAGGAGAAAATAGCCAAACATCTCTGACCCAGAGGGTTGTATAGGTTAACCATGAATATAGATACAGAACTGACATCAACCATAGAAAAATCCAAGTACTTAAATTGCATGGATGAGGCACTCGGAATAATTTGCAGTCTTATCTCTCCCTATCTCCTTTTTCACATATCTTCCTGTAAGACTCCCAATGAAGCCTGAAAAATCTTGGAAGGGATCTTTGGAAAAAATGATGAGATGAGGGAACACATGTTGGAGGTGGAGCTACTCACATTGGATCCAAAAAGCTTCAACGATATCCAAGATTTCTTTACAAGATTCAAGGATTTATTGTCACAACTCAAAGCTTGCGGGGTTGATAAATCAGTGGAAGAGGAACAAATGGTTCTCACCATTCTATCCAATATTGGACCTGAATTATTTGTATTCATATCCACATTCCATACTATCAGATTCACCTCTAGAGCCACCTGGAAGATGCCTTCTCTTGAGGGCTTTATCGAATCCTTGACACAAGAGCAAACCAAGCTCATCAACATGGGCACAATCAAAGGCCCAAGGGCACATGCACTCACTGTGCATGGTGGCAGCCACAAATATCAGAAATATGAAGATAAAGATAATCCGGAAGATCATGCACATATGAAGAAGGAAAGGGTACAAAAAACACGTCATCGATGCCTCCGGTTCCAAAGGAGAAAAGGGAAGAAAAGGAGAGAAATGCATGTACTGTCACAAAGGATTCCATTCAAAATCTGCATGCATGCAAAAACAAATATATTTTATGTCTCAAATACTTCAGCAAAACAAACTTGGAGATCGCATACCCGAGGGTGCAAAGAAGAAGAAACTAGAAGATCCGAATTCCAAGAAAGACAATTCTAGCCATGCCTTGATTGCCATCAACTCCTCTCCCGATGCTTGGATCATAGATTTAGGAGCATCACATCACATGGTTGCCTCTGAAGCAATATATTCTTCTTTGGATGCATGCAAAGTTCCTCCTATTTTGATGGGGGACAACTCTTCTGTCGAAGTCACCGACAAAGGAAGGATTGAACTCACCAATGGAAGCTTCGAGAACGTGCTCCATGTTCCCAAAATTTCTGTCAACCTTTTCTCCATATATCAGATGAAAAATTCCGGCACCAGAAAGAAGTCATCTTCACACCAAATTCCATGGACATCTATGACATGCAAACCAACTATAGCGTTGCAACTGGTGAGGTAAATCATCAGTCTAGATTGTATACATTTTTTGAATTCATTGAACCTGATTTTTCTTTACTGCTTACTCATGCTGATGAAAGTAGTAGGATATGGCATGAAAGGTTTGGACATTTGAATTTCAAATACATGAAACATCTTAGAAAACACAAATTGGTTGATGGTCTACCAGACATTCACTTCTCCAAGGGAGTGTGTGAGGGATGTGTTCTCGGAAAACACCCTCAAGAAAAATTCGACAAGGTAAAGTCTCAGAGTGCCTCTGCACTTTTAGATCTAATCCACAGTGACCTTATGGGTCCTTTTTTGCATCCATCGATCAACAAAGCAAGGTTTGTTCTCATTTTTTTTGATGATTTCTCATGTTTTAAATGGATCTACTTTCTCAGGCAAAAATCTGAGGTCTTTCAACACCTCAAAGATTTCAAAGCCTTGGTTGAGACACAGTTCAGAAAGAAGATCAAATTCCTCCGAACTAATAATGGTGGAGAGTATGTAAATCATGAGATCCATAATATTTTCCATGAGGTAGGGATTCAGTTTCAACACACAGTTCCCTATACTCCACAACAAAACGGAGTTGCTGAGCAGAAAAACCAATCTCTAAAGGAGATGGCATCTTGCATGTTGCATGCAAAGTCACTACCACAAAGACTATGGGACGAAGCACTTAATTGTGCAACATACATAGAAAACAGATCTCCCCATAGATCTATCAAGGATAAGACCCTATACAAGGCTTGGAGCAGCCTCAAATCAGAGGTGACCCACTTTTAGATTTTTGGTTCTCGTGCATGGGCCCAGATTCCCTCTGAAAAGAGGAAGGAACTTGATCCACAGAGCACTGAGTGCATTTTTGTTGGATACCCCAACGGTGTGAAGGGATATTGGCTTATTGATATTTCCTCAGACCAACTCATCATTGAGCGTAGTGTCCAATGCAAGGAAAGTGTCTCACATGTACCTCAACAGCCGCATGAAGACACCTTCACTCCTCCACCTGTCCGAGATGATGATCATGCACATGCAAACTCTTCTTCAGATGATAGTTCTGATTCAGAGGACTCAGAGGATTCAGATTCAGATTCAGAGTTAGTACAGTCATATGCAGAGTTAGAGAATCCAGATGTAGTTGCAGAGCCATAGAAGAGGCCCAAGTGGGCATAAACTACTCTTCAGGATGCAGGGGATCTTGTAGGTGATCCTGCCGATACTAGGAGGACTCGATCTGATTTCAAGGACCCTCTTGTTGCACTCACTTCCACTAAACCATTTCCCTCCAGGCATCTTTTCTTGGTCCAGTCTTCCGATCCACAGTCTTATGGCGAGGCTGTTGGAAACCCCTTTTGGGAATCCACCATGCAGGAGGAGTATAACTCCCTTCTTGAGAACTAGACTTAGGATCTGGTTCCCCTTCCTTCAGGGAGGAAACTTGTCAGATGAAAATGGGTCTACATGACCAAGAGAGAAATGGATGGACAGATCAACAGATACAAATCCAGGCTTGTCACCAAAGGCTTTCAGTAGGTTCATGGTATTGACTATGATGAGACCTTCGCTCCAGTAACAAATATGGATTCCATTCGATTGGACCTTGCCATTGTGGTAGCCAAGGGATGTGAAGTCCATCAGATGGACGTGAAGAATGAATTTCTTCATAATGATCTCTTTGAGGAGATCTACATGGAGCATCCCCAGGGATTTATGCAGGACTCATCTTTGGTCTGTCCACTGAAGAAGTTACTTTATGGCCTCAAGCAGGCTCCGAGGGCATGGTATGCCAAGATGGACTCCTACCTTTTGTCACAGAACGTTTTACGTTGTAAATCATACTCGAATGTATACATGCTCAAGACAACTGATTCACTTCTACTTTTAGTTTCGTATGTCGATGATTTGTTGATCACTGGTTGCTCGAATTCAGCGATTGCTGCATTTAAGATGATTCTTCATGACAGGTTTTTGATGATGGACATGGGTCCACTACACTTCTTCCTTGGACTTGAGATCAGTCAGGATGCATTAGGCATCAAACTATCTCAGGCCAAGTATGCATGAGATCTCCTTGAGAGATTTCACATGACAGACTGCAAGTCTGCTCTGACTTCTTTCCTATCAGGAGTCAAACTTGAGGATGGCAGGGATACTCCATTGTTTGAAAACAAACTGTACAAACAGCTAGTGGGGAGCTTGTTGTATCTCACACACTCCAGAACATACCTCTCATATGCAGTTGGCGCAATTTCTAGGTTCATGCAGGAGCCGCATGAGCTACATTGGAAAGATGCAAAGCATATCCTTCGATATGTATAGGGCACCATCACCTTTGGGATTCATTATGCAACAGCCTCTACATTATATCTCATCGGGTTTACTGATTCTGACTGGGTTGGAGATAACATTGATTGCAAGTCCACATCTGGTTACTCACTCAGTCTTGGTTCCAAGCCTATCTACTAGTTGAGAAAGAAGCAAGCTGCCATTTCTCTATCTTCAACCGAGGTAGAGTACAGAGGGGTAGTTAACATAACCATTCAGGATATGTGGCTACAACATTTTCTCATTGAGTTGGGCATTCAGTTTCATCGACCGATCGTCATCTGGTGTGACAACCAGAGCACTCTGAAGTTCTACAGAGATCCAGTTCAGAGGTAGCAGATGAAGCACATCGAGATCCACATGCACTACATCTGGGACTTAGTACACGAGGGGATCATCGACTTACAGTTCTGTCCTTCAGCAAAACAGACGACAAACATTTTCACCAAGACCTTCACTAAGAAGAAATTCGATTGTCTGTGAGATCGTCTTGGAGTGAAGGACACAGTTTCCTAGTAACTGTAGTTCTTCTTTTTACATACATTGTACCTTGAGGGGGGGTTTTTCCCACGATGTTTTCCCTCTTTCCTCACTTTATTTTCAGTGTATATTTTGTACTTGGGTACCTAACATGGCCTCGTTGCTGGGACCCAATCTTTATTTTCACCATAGTGATGTTTAGAGGGGGGTGTTGGAGTTACTTCACACACACCTAGGATTTATTTTTCCTAATTTTATTCCTTTTTTATTATTCATAATTAGTCATTATCCAGTCTCCTATATTTTAGGGGAGAATATTCCACCTGGAGAATATTCTCTTTCAGTTGACACTTCAGTTTGACTAGTTGAGTTGAGTTTAGATGTTGCATTGGGATCATCACCATGCAACATTGGGATCATCACCATGCTAATTCGACCTTGCCTTGGTATCATCACCAAAGTGGTGCATTAGCATTGATTCCCTGAGTTAACTCCTCACTACTCTGTGTTTGGTCAGTTAACTGAAGACTAGTTGACTAGTTAACTCAACTAGGTGGTAGTTCACTCCTGTAACTACTTGAGAGACTAGAATAGGTGGCAATTCACTCCTGTAATTGTTGGTGTTTGTCCATATCACTCTAGACCACCACTATGGCGACTTGGTTCACCTCACGTCGAACTCATTGAGATATACAGAGTATATCATGTGTAAATTATTCAT
The DNA here is from genome assembly GCA_009831015.1 of Picea engelmannii. Classification (NCBI taxonomy): domain Eukaryota; kingdom Viridiplantae; phylum Streptophyta; class Pinopsida; order Pinales; family Pinaceae; genus Picea; species Picea engelmannii. The sequence goes on along the minus strand of ML845503.1, from coordinate 353 downwards.
TATTCACAACGGTTAATGAGAATTCCTCCATTCTTTCTCTCCTTCTTCTTCCTTCTCCAATTCTCTCTGAAAATATGTGTATTATTGTTTAGATATATCTATTCTATGTAGGTTCAACACATTTATAACATCCCTTAGAAAGCATCATCAAAAGAATTTATCCTCCCTTTAATTTCGCCCTTCTTTACTTCACCTTCTCTTTGAAATTCGGCTTAGATATCCTTTGGTTACCTCATTCACCTGTAGATATTCAATATTCTCAAGTGTGTTTTAAAATTAGAGAGTCATGCCTCTTATTTATACTTTCATGTAGCTTCCTCAAGGGGTTACCTTTTAACCATCTTAACCCACTT
>ML845502.1:14578-29474 GCA_009831015.1 Picea engelmannii | reverse complement strand
CAATCCTTCTAATGATTTGATCATAGCTTCAACATGCAACACTAATCAAGATAATTTCATAACAAATAGATGCATATTAGAATAATCACACCTGGGTTGCATCATTCCTTTGAATGTGTTGGATCTTGGGATCCTTCTGGATCTATGGAAAAAGATCCCTTCTCCTGCAAATACTCTTTAGGGTTTAACCATTAACCATATGTGAGTACATACATTGGATAACATTTGCAGGTAGTGGCTCCATCTGGTAGCAACGGTAATCATTACCAAAAACTTCAAGAGTTATTGCAACTGGTTCTATGGCTGCAACTACAACAAGTACTGCAACTGGTTCTGAGACTGCAACTGCAACTTAGGGTTTTATGAGGAAACCCTAATTTTTTAAACTTCAAATTTTGAAATTCTGATCCAAGGGATAGGTGCGCTGAGCTGAGGCGAGTTAGCTGGTGCATTCATATTTTCGAAAATCCAACTTTTACCCCTTCAAATCTGCTCTGCGGATTTCTGGACTGGTGCTTCTGGTTTTATGGTACTTTTGGTACTCTGGTACTTCTGGTACTTCTGGTACTCTGGTTTTCTGGTACTTTGTGAAACTAGGGTTTCACTTTCCGGGAGATCTAGCCACTGAAAATGTGCGCTCTAAGTGCCAAAATGATCCTTGGGGGATGGCGCGACTTTCTAGGAGGTTAGGGAGCTAAAAATACTCACTTTTGCAAAACCCTAATTTTGGGGTACGGTAACAGTGACGTTTTTCCTCTTGCAAATTGTGCTTCCTTCAGGTTGGCTCTGAAACCATGTTAATGTTTATACCATTATCATAGTTCTTTGCATTTCATAAGATAAGAGCATAATAAGAACAAGATCACTGAGAAATACACATTCACAAGAGACATAACATTTATCTTGGGAAACCCTCTAGGGGAAGAAAACCCAGCAAAAACTTCCTTATCATAAATGGCTTATACAATGTTCAAGAGATAACTCAAACCAATACAAAAAGTCCTCCCCAAGAGATGCGCCACTCTTCTTCTCCTCTCTCGAACTTCCAATTGCAGTTTGCCTCATAAGATAATGAGCAAGTGAAGTGTGTCTTAGAAGTGAGGCGCTAGCCTCTTATTTATATCAATCTGGCACATGTGAAGAGTCACAATCTGGCAGGGCCGACCTCTCACACTGGGTGGGTAAACCCACCTTTAATTAATTCTGGCCCTTCCATTATAACTGCTGGGGCCGACTTCTTATTTTGCACTTTGTAATTGTCTGATGACCAATCCACAAAAGGAGATTTGGTCCTTATACAATTACCGACATGGTTAATCCTCAATGGGGATTAATCCAATAACAATAATAATAATAATGACATGATTAATCCACAATGGGGATTTAATCCAATAACAAAATAATAATAAGAATGCTCTTCGCAGTTACATTATTTTAATAGGATACTCCATATACTGACTCAACGTGTTCACAAAAAAACATATATTCGGTCTCCTGTTCGTCAAGTACATCAACGAACCCACCATCTACCTGTATAAAGTAACATCCATAGTCTCAGAAGTCGTATCCTGCAGCAACTTCATATTTGATACCATAGGTGTAGTCATTTCCTTACAATCCAACATCCCGAACCTCTTCAAGTTTTCCACTGCATACTTCCCTTGATTCAGAAAGATCTCATCCTGTCTCTGCCATACCTCGAGACCCAAAAAATAATTCATAATCCTAAGATATTTCATCTCAAACTCAGCAGCCAGTTTTCTCTTATACTTTGACATGAACTTTTCCACACCTGTTAGAAACAAGTCATCTACATGCAACAGTAGTATTATCGGACCATCATACACAACCTTAAATTAAAGGTTAGGATCTTCACTACTCTTTGCAAACCCTAAGCTCGTCAGAAAATTGTCGATCCTGCCATACGATGCTTTGGGTGCCTGCTTTAATCCATATAAATCCTTCTTCAATATGCACACATGCATCTCCCTGCCATGTACCTCGAATCCTTGTTGTTTCTCCACATATACTTCCTCTTTTATTTCACCATTCAAGAAGGTTGTCTTCACATCCATCTTATGCACCTTCCATTTCATTATTGTGGCCAATAAAAAGTATAGTCCTGATTGAGGTATATCTTGCCACGGGAGAAAATTTATCCTCATAGTCAATGCCTTCCTTCTAAGAGAATCCTCGATCCACAAATCTAGCCTTATACTTTTCAGTATTGCCATCAGTAGCATGTTTCATTTTGTATATCCATTTTGAACTTACTACTGATTTCTCCTTTGATCTAGGGACCACATCCTAGACATCATTCTTTACTATGGATTGATATTCCTCCCCCATGGAATCCTTCCATACCCTATTTTATGCAGCCTCTTCATAATTGGATAATTCTTCATCCATGATATCACACAAACATGCCACATCGCTAGAAAACGATTTCGGCTTCTTACTTTCCCTGAGATATTTTTATGGGGTACCATATCTTTATGCATATTTGATGAGCTCCTGTGCCCAAGATGGTGTTCTCTTGTGAAAAGGCATCTTTGCTGGCCTCTGAGGTTCTGCCATGAAATTATCCTCATGAATGACTTCCTTTGGTTAAATTAATTATGCCTCTAGAACTCTAGTAACTTCATTCTCCTCCTCATGAATTTCTTTTGCATAGTCCTATTTTAATTTGTTGAAAGTTTCACTCTCATCGAAGGTGACATCTCGACTAATATCAAATTTTTGGTGACCGGGAATATATATCATGTATGCCTTCTATGTGTCACTGTAACCAACAAATATTCTATTCTTTCTGGATGGATCCAATTTTGTCCTCTTTTCCTTGGGGACATGCACAAATACGGGGCAGCCAAATATCCTTAGATGGTTGACTTCCGACTTCTCTCCTAAAAACATCTCCTCTAGTGTTTTGTTTTCAAGTACTTTGTGGGGACTTATTGTATGCACGCACATTGCAGTCTTTGTTGCTTCTTCCCACATATGCATAGGTAGATCTTGATCATGAATCATAGCCTTCACTGCTTCCATGATCATTTGATTCTTCCTTTCTAATACTCCATTCTGCTGAGGATTCTAGAGAGTAGAAACCTCCCTCTTAATCCCAAGTTCCTTGCAATATTCTTTGAATTCTTTTGAAGTCAATTCTCCTCCATTATCTGATCGAAAAGTCTTTATATTTCGCTATGTCAGGTTTTCTACCAGTGCCTTAAATTCTTTGAATTTTCCAAACGCTTCATTCTTTGCCTTCAACAAATAGATCCAAGTTTTACGTGAGTAATCATCAACAAAAGACACATAATATACATACCCTCTTAGTGAAGTTGTTGACATCGGTCCACACACATCCGAGTGCACGATGTCCAATACTCTTTTGGATCTTCTATCGTTGCTATGAAAGGAGTGCCTCACATTATTTTCTTGTGCGCAAACTTTTCACACGCTGTATGGTTTTTCCTGGATCTCTGGTAGTCCTGTCACCATATTTCTCACACTTGGTAGGGCATTGTAATGTAGGTGAGAAAATCTATTATGCCATAATTCATTGGGATTCACAATGTCGTGAATAAATGTTGAATATGATCGCCCTTTCAATTTGTAGAGTCCTTCGTCTTGAACTCCAATCGCCACAACATCATCAAAATTATTCCCTCTAAGCCACATAAGAACTTGTCCATCAACAAATGCAACTCTGTAACCCTTCTCATCCAATGTTAAAATCAAGAGAATGTTCTTCTTCAATACAGGAACATAGATAACTTCCTTCATCTTCATTGGCTTTCCCGAGTCTAACTTGTAAGAGGCTTCTCCTACTCCTTTGATCGGATACTGACAGTCATCTCCCAATTTCACCTTGTGTGGTGAATCCTTATGAGTAATATTAGACAAGAAGTCTTTATAACCTCTCATGTGCTTGGAAGCACCATTGTCCACCAACCAAATGTCACTTCCATGAGTGACAGTTCATGTAAGGGTTGAGATAAGAACATACTCCTCATCACTTGATTCATCCTCCTTTGCAACCTTATTGGATGGCTCATCATCTTTAGTTGTATGAACATGATTCCTTTTGACTCCTTTCTTTTCCCTTGGTCTCTGAATCAGGGAACAATTCCTAGCAATGTGTCCCATTTTATGAAAACAGAAACATATGATATTTGGGTTATTTCTTCGACCCTTCTAAAACTTCTTGGGTGAGGAGGGTTCTTTCTTTCTCTTTCCTTTCCTGGTGTGGTCGGTTAGGGATTGATCATCATCTGTCATCTTCTCTTCTCTTGTTGTTGTCTTTGCTTCTTCTTGGTTGCAATATTCCCATATTCTACTGAACTTAGGTAGCTTTTTTCTTGAGAATATCCCTTGAATAAATGCATCCCGTGACCTTGGGAGGCCATTCAATGTGGTCATCACAATTTCTTCTCCATTCATTATATCACCAATGGCTTCTATCTGCTCCTTGATCTAGTTCACTCTTGAGAAGTAAGACTTGATGGTTTCTGAATTATGCATCCTCACGTTCTTTAGCTAAGTTCTCAAAGTCATTCTTCGGTTGATGTTGTTTCCTTAAAACAACTAGGTTAAGTCATCCTTCATTTATTTTGGAGTGGATAATGAAGATATGTGATGAATAATATGGTCCTTAATGGAGTCTGCAATAATCCTCTTTTCTTTGACCATATCCTTCTTATGCTTTTCTTTAGCCTCATCTCCCTATGGTTTTGAAACCTCTTCTTTAGTGAACTTTTCTAGATCATGTTCTTCTAGGAGGAGGGATATTTTGTACCTCTAGGCTATGAAGTTGTTATCTCCCTAGAGCTTCTCATCAATCTTGGTTCTGGTAGTCATTCTGCCCCTAAATCAAAAATTCTGGATTCTGAAGATCTGATTTAGGGTAAAGATGTGGTCCACTAGGGCGCACTTGATAGTGGTCTTGTCTTATCCGACAACCACTCCTATCAAGAAAAACAACTCCCTTTGTCTTCTAGATCTGTGAATTGTCTTCTATTCATGCCTGCTTTGATACCATGTTATGATTTTAGAAGTTACAATTATCTTCTTTAACATTCATTAACAATTGCATGTAATAGGATCACTGAAAGATAAACAATCAAAGAACACAAGATATATCCTGGGAAACCCTCGTGGGGCAGAAAACTCAGCAACCAATTCTTCAGTATAGATGCCTTCAACCAGTAGAATGTCACATTATAGTTCTCCACAAATAGACCAAGACCAAGATACCAAAGACCAAAAAACCAATACCTCTTGCGCTAGACCTCCTTTGTTATGCTCCAAATACGCAAGAGAAGGCGAGTTGTGTGTGTATATAAATGAGAGGAACTCAACCTCTATTTATACACATAACTTGACTCTCAAAAAGACGCAACCCTAAGAGGGACCGTTTTGACTTTTACAATAAGGATAACAATAAAATAATAATTTATTTTGAGCCGATTTATACAATAATATTACAATAACCTTCTCAAGGTTTGATCAATACAAATACAAAATAATATCTTTCGTAGTTACATCAAAATATCAACAGGAATCCCCTGCATGTACATCAAGAATGCAATCTTCATGAGGAGAGCAAACTAGTACTGCCTAATCAAGGATGCAAAGTCCTTCATCATCAATGCACACAAAGGTAAATCCGAGATCTCTTTGGTAAGTGTTAACCAAACCAAGACATTGATTAGTTCAAGTAGGAAGTTTGTATTACTCTACTTGAGAGAGAATCAATCAAGATATGAATCAACAAAAGTAAAGGAATCTCTGGAGGGATGTCCTAAATAGTAGAAACATCAGTTGGAAAATATTTTGTAGTCATACAAAGAAGTGTTTTAGGAGCCTAAAGGGTTACCACCCAAGATGGAAGTGGGGTATGAGATACATTTTTTTCTTGAATATCCATTTCCAAACATTGGGATATACAAACAATCCATCCTAGAAGCAGATGAAGTGACGAAATAATTCCAGCAGTTATGGGAGTAGGGGGTAATTCAACCAAGCACCTCACCTTGTGGGTTTCCTATCATCATAATATCCAAGAAGGATGGGACTTTGGGAATGTGCATTGATTATAGAGGTATGAATAAGATCACGCTAAATAATCGACACCCTCTTCCCATGATCGATGGATTTCTAGATCAATTGCAGCATCCCAAGTACATCATCAAGTTGGATCTCAAATCGAGATACCACCATGTATGAGTTAAAGAATAAGACACAAAATATTTCCTTAAAGATAAGGAAAGGTCTATATGAATGGTTGGTAATGCCTTTTGGTTTGTGTAATTCATCAACTACATTTATGTGTTTGATGAATGATGTATTGTGTTCCTTTCTAGATTCATTTGTAATACTGTACTGAGATGATATATTGGTTTATATCTCTACCCGGGAAGAGCATATCTTGCATCCCATGTAGGTGTTAGAGACCTTAAAAAAACATGAATTGTTGGAAAACCTTAAGAAATGTGAATTTTCTTATAATTCATTGGTGTATTTGGGGTATGTGATTGGTGGAGGGGAACTCGAGATAGATCTTGATAATATGGAGGCCATCCCCAAGTGGCCAATTCCTACCAATGACATTAAGGTTAGGATATTTGTAGGGGAAAAAAAATACCTATGGAAGTTTATAACATCCTTTTCAATTGTGGCTACACCACTCCATGATTCCATAGCAACCAACAAAAAATGTTTACAATGGGGAAATAATCAACAAAAATATTTTGAAGCGGTTAAACAAATGTTTAGTCAAGCACCAGTTCTTGCAATGCCTAATGTGCATGATACTTTCAAAGTGGAGATAGAAGCAAGTGGATAAGCTATGGGCGAAATTTTGATGCGGGGAGGTAAGTTGGTATGATACCATTCTGAAATGTTCCTTGGCAGAGTCTTGAACTACCCTACATATGAAAAGGAACTCTATGCTTTGTTTCAAGTTGTTAAGAAATGGAAGCATTATTTGGTTTGTAGTGTTTGGTTTGTTGAAGCTTACTCTAGGCTTGCAAATACTATAATGACTAGTGGTTAGTAGGTGGGGTTTTTACAACAATTTCATATTATCATCAAATATAAGAAGGGAACACTAATAAGTTGGCAAACATGCTCTCAAGGCCACCCACATCCTATATCATAGCTTTGTGAACCCTTATGCACATGGATCCTTTCACCCATGATGCATACAAAAAGGCATACATAGAATATAAGGACTTTAGAGAGGTGTTTTAACAACTATAAGGCCAAGTTCATGTAGAATAAGGTGATAGTAAGGTTGACTATCATCTCTAGGATGGGTTGCTCTACAAGCTAGACAAGCTTTGTGTTCCTAAAGGTGAAATATTGCAGCTTATCATAGAGGTTCACACCTCCAAGGTTACATGAAATTTTGGTGTTGGAAAGATAGTTTCCAACTTAGAAAGATACGTGTATTGGCCCAAAATGCAGGTGTAGCTAGGTTTATTAGAGGATGCATACAAGCATGGTTTATACCATCCCTTACCTATACCTACTAGACCATGGGAGAGAACCTCCATAAATTTCATGGGTGGTTTTCCAAGAATAAGAAAGGGACATGACTATTTGTTTATGGTAATTGACAGGGTTATCAAAATGTGCATTCTCATGTCTTGTAAAAATACCATCAAGGGACAAGATGTGGCAAACATTTTCTTTGAAAAGGTTTGGGTGCACTTTCAGATACCAAGGAGCATCATCTCAAATAGAGATGCCAGATTTCTTAGTGCCTTTTGGACTACACTTTGGGTGAAGATGGACACCAAGTTAAAGAGATCTACATATTTCCATCCATAGACAGATCAGTAGACATAAGTAGTGAACAAGACATTGGTTCATATTTTGAGGGGATATAGTAAGAAGCATCCAAGGAACTAGAAATAAATCTGATTTATATTCATCATTCTTATAACATAGCAATCCACATTTCTAACATTAAGTCCCCTTTTGAAACATGATTTGGGTATTTACCACCTTCGCCCTTAGATGTTGTATATGGACAACAAGGAGGAGTGAGGGAAGATACCATAGGATAATCATTGAAAGATAAATAATAAATTGATGAGATTAGATAGATCCATTTGCAAGTACACGAGACATTGAAGAAGTCACAACAAAAGTACAAGACCAAGAATCATTAACATAGAATTGAGAAAACATTCAAGGTGGAAGACAGAGTGTGGTTTCATTTGACAAAGTGTAGTTTCATCTAAACAATAAAGGTTACAGGGTCCTAGTATGAATATTAAGGCTCTACAGTATGGTCCTTTTGAAGTATTGGAGAAGGTGGGTGATAATGCCTACGAACTTGGTCTACCTGCATATATGTGCATTTACTCCATAGTGAATGTGGAAAATCTAAAATTTTATGAGCCTTGCATTTGGACTAATAAATCGATGAGCAAATTTTACCTACCATAGAGGACTTAGCACCAAAATCTCAGGAATAGTCAACATAAGATATAATTTTGGAGAAGAATTCAAAAGCAACCAGACGAGGGAAACATGAACTCTAGGAAGTTGGGTTGAAAGGGAAACTTCCATGCAAGGCCAAATGGTTTTCTAGGGAGAAGGTAGAGGAAAATTTTCCTCACCTCCTTTACTAAAGGCCAAAAGTATCTCTAAATGGGGAGGTATGATATGAAATCGACCGTTATATAATTTTTCATCTATTTTGGTACTTTTTGGGCTGAAAAATTGGAGTTATTAGCTTGTATGGCCCATTTTAGGGGTAGGTCCCATGTTGGTGATTTGGGGTCTAGAAAATTTTGAAGTCCATTTAAGGCCTCAAATGTTTTTTTTCTTAGGTCAAAACTTTGTGAACAAAGTCCTCAATTTCTCGACATTGTTCTGCACATTGAGAGCTTTTAGCGATGTGATCTCCTTAATTAGAGTTCATATGAGGAAGTTATTCCTCTCACAAGTTGACCTATCTTGTTCACCACCATGATACTGAGTGGATGCTACGTCGTATATCATTACTCACACATGGAGATATTCATGTGTGTACTTTCAAGAAGATTCTAGCGGGTCCAAACCCTAACCCTAATCAAGAGTTGAGGTATGCTAAAACCCTAACCCTAAGATAGGAAGGGGTTCCATTCTTATTGTATTGTTTATTGTTCCATAATAAAGTAGAGAATCTAGAAGTGAGATATTGAAACATAATAGAGGAAGTAGAATATCGTGTAGTAGCCATACAGGCCATAGTGTCCATGGCAACTCCATAGTGAGTGCACTTTTTTTGTATTTGCATTTCATAATTGAGAAGAAAAGAACACGGCATAGGCATCACCTTATAGTTGAGAGTTTCTATATCGGGTTTTCCTAGGGTGCATCTTGTTTTCATTGTGCGGATGGTGTTAACACTAGAATTCACCCTCAGATTGCATATAAGGTAAGCCCGATACCCATCAGTTTATAAAGTAAATAAAAATGAGTTTTAGGTGATCAAATGGAGAGGACTCAATGATAATAACGTTCTAACTCAGAAATCTGGACTAACATGCATAAACAATTGAGGTATGGAATCAAATTCAGTCAGTAAGTTGGAGTAAGGGTGAATAGAGGGAAGACTTTGGTGAGGAGAGTGTAGAGGTTTGTTGTGGACATCAGGTCTTCCAACAACCTAAGGAGGAAAAATTTAAAGACAATATCCTCTTGAATTCAATTCTCAAAGAAAATGAGAGAAATTATAACAAAACTATAATATAATATTCATCATAATACAGTCATAACAATCCATGTGAATTGACCGCATGGGTGTAGACGGATTGGCAAGTGCCGTGTAAATGGAAGGAAATTTGTAAAATGAAGTCTCATGTTCGATTCTCACTCGGACTTACTCGTGTGCCATTCTTGCGGGTTGGGTGGTTGCACCTGGGGTTATAGTGGTAGCCGCTGGGGATTGACCCCGTGTCACGCGAGTACGAGAACCGCGAAGTTGCCGATTCCCCCAGTAAAAAAAAATAAAATAAAAATCCATGTGAATCAATCAATCATGAATTCTCTTAGTATCAGAGGCAAATAAGATGGAGCAAGAAAGTTGACTTATATTAACCAAGATGTCTCAAAAAACAAATACATAACCAGAAAACCAGTGTTCTTCATAAAAATATTACAATAGCCGGGAGCCTAGCTCAACCATTTGACCTTAACAAAATATCAAAACTATCTATAAATACCCAACAATGCTGCAACCACCAGGAGTGTGATCGGACCACTGACTTCAAAACCTTCAGTCGACGCTTGCTCTGTCAAATTGTGTAGGTTTTATCATGTCAGACGCGAGCCAGGCGCAGTTATGTGCTTTACAGGAAACATTGCCCATAAGGAAGCTTCAGATCGTTAGCGTGCCTTCATGGTTGCGCTATGCAACTCTTTCCATTTATGGGGTGAGACGAGGTCTCAACTGCCACCCCCAATATTCAATAACTACCTTCATTGGGATCAAGACAAGGCCTGACACTCATGAATGTTTCCAGGCGGTGCCGTACGAATTTTTTGAGTCAATCTCGACGTCTCGAGGCCAATAAGATCTTCTTTTGTGACCAATACAGACTCTTTCGGTCTTTTGTGTAGCTCCTCTCCATCGCTCCATATTCAATGTGACCCAGGGCCACGATCCTATTCAATTGCGCGATTGTGGGCATGACCAAGGGAGGTTTGAAAGAAAACTGCTTTTGTCTCCGCAATTCACCATGAACCGCCACATGTCCCTTTCTAAAAACCATGGTTTTGATTGCGGCCCGCCCCTGAGATTTTAAAACGTGCACACCTTCCGACCCCATAATTTGGTGTGACCGTTGATATTGCGATCTAAGCTTAGGCCCTCTTATCAACGACTCATCTCTGGCACTTTTTAGATTGACGAATCAGATCTTCCCCTTCAAAACAACGACTTATATTTTCTTCACGGATCGGCCTTTGGGAATTTCAATTCTCAATCTCCATTTATCTTTTGATTCTTTTATTCGAAGTGAAGGATCTGATGATGTGTGGCTCCTACTGATCGATGGCTTGGATTCTCTTCGGGCGCTTTGAGCTTCGGCCCTTCAGGAATTTGCAATGTTTCTCATTTTAAAACTCCCGGAGTGACAGATCTGATGACGCATGGCTCTTGTTGATCAATGACTCAGATCTATTTTGGGCCTTCGACCACTTCAGCAGCTTCGGAAAATTTGGTGCTTTGGCAGCTTCGGGTCTTCGAGACTTCTAAGTATTTCTCATTTCAAATCTCCTGAAGCTCATTTACCCGAAGGCTTGGATCGACTGCCCCCTGACCCCTTTAAGATCAACGATTCATACTCACTTCGGGGCCTTTTTCTCTGGCTCTATACTTCAAGCAAGTTGGCATTCCCGAATGCCCGTGAGCCGTTGATATGGATTTTTCTGGAAATCTTCACCGTTGAAATATTAAAACTGCCTTTTGCTTATGCTTCAATCCCGAAACAGACTGCTAAGAAAGTTGTGCTTTGTGTTCATGGTTGCAGCCTGCACGATCAAGGATTTGGACGACTGGCTGCGAGATGAGAAAACAGGAAGACTAGTGACTGAAACATAGGATGCAGGTGCTCACCCTTGGAGAAAACAGAGGGGCTTGGGGCCAATATTTCACTCGGGTAAGATATTTGAGGAAAACCAGGGCACACAAACGAAAAAGGTCAAACAGAGAATGATTTACAAGCCGAAGGGGGGAAAACTTAAAATTGGTCTACAAAAAGGATAGAGACAGGGAAAGACTACAGACTTGGGTATAGCGACACACACCAATGGCCCTTGAAAACCCAGGGGATGGCATGTTCCCTGCGAGTTGCCAAGAACACGCAGTTCTAGTGCCTTAGTTGTTGGGCTATTGAGTCTAGCTCAAAACTTCCGTTGAAAAAATTGAGAAGATATGTACACTACTCTACTAAAAATGAAAACAAACACATGGGCTCAAAAAGGATCTTATTTATGTACACTCCTAGACTAACTGATTTTTACAAAGTGCTAAGTGAAAGTGGACTTCCACTAGAGCTAGTCAAGTAACCTCCTAACTAAAAACTTATTTACTCTGTCACTGATCAAATAAAGATAATGAAAATGTGACAACAAAATGATTACATTTTTCATCTCTCCTCCTAGTGTTGAAGGCAAGATAAATTTTGGAGGCTTCAATACCTGGAAAAAAAGAAACTCCATGTACTCCCCTACAGGGTCATAAAATAGGGGATGAAACTTACTGGGTTGGTAACATAAAACATGCTTTGTCTTACACCTGCTCACATCGGACTGAATGTATGTGGAAAGAACAAGTGAGTGAAAGGCTGATGCAGGCTGCTTATCCACTTCCTCTTTGTCTGCTCTGATAACGTCAGCCAACTGAAGGCAAGAAATCTCTTCATGTATATCAAGGAATGGGTGCTTCTCCCTAACATGTTGCTTAGTGTCTTCTGCGGGCCCAGGATGGTTGATTTCCACCAATTTTTTTTCCTTACTGAATAAAGGAAAATGCTCTATAGTATGGTCTTGGAAATCCTTTATATCCACATCAAAATTTGATTCATAGCTGTCATACATAGACTGGATGCTCCCTAATTCAACAAAATGTAAGTTAGGGATCTGCTCTTCTTCATCTGAGTACTCATCAAAGATGGGTGAGCGCAAAACTCCTTTATCTTGCAAAGAAAAATGAGCGACCTCTTGATTCTTCTCTTCAATCCTAGGTGAAAATACATCATGGGAAACCTCTTGAAGGAAAATAGAAGAATCCTCATCCACAACTATCTCTTCTTTTACAACTGAGATAGCAGATGCGTCAGGGGCATAATATGATACATCTATGGCTATTAAATCATCAACACTATCAACACTCATATCTGGAAGGCCTTCTTCTCAGGAAATAGAAAGAGAAAAGATTTCATCCACATTTGCAAAATACTCACTTCTATCCTCACTTTCTCTTTCAATCAGATCTTCACCAGACTCATCACACAAGGAAGAATCTATCATCTGTTGGATGTGGAATGCAAACTTCTTACAACAGTCATCCAAAATCTTCTCGTAATATGAATTAAAATCATCATGAAAATCCTTCAAAGAATGGATACTAGTAGCAGGGAGAGATTGACACCATTCACGAGCATCTTCCTCTAAATAAAATTTGAACATCTTGATCAAGACATCCTCGTGAAAGAAGCCATGTTCAAGCATGCATATATGAAATTTTAATAAGTGCTCATCAGGATGGTCATGCTTTCTTCCTCTGAATCTCGGAAGATAATCATCCCATTCATTTATAGCGGGCACTAGATGTGGATAACCAACGATTGCTGAGAAATTGAAGGGGGCAAATCTCTTGGCCATTATATCCTCCATAGCCTTTTGATTTGTCTCCCTTCAGTGGATTCACCAACAGATTCTACACAGTGGATTCACCATGGTGAAAGATAATCAGTCAGAATTATGTGTCCAGCTTTAGTTCACCATCTAAAACTGGCTCTCTACAATGTTGTTCTTCCCAGGGAGATTTTCAATCTGGGATAACAACAAAGATCCTTCTTGAGAAATCTTTCCTTTATTAATAATCCTCTCTGGGTCAGCTTCAAGTGTAGCCAGAGGCAGCTGTGGAGTAGACCTCATGTGTCTGCCCTTCAGAGCCACAACTGAAACAGTGGAGTCAAAACAGTGGAGTCGCCAGGTGCAAGCTGCAATATTCAATGGTACTAATATCTGATGCACCTTCAAAATCAGAGCTTCTTTGTCGTTCTATCCCAGGGAAAAGTCTTCAATTTGTTCCTCGACAACGACGCCAAAAATGTTAGCATTAGAATTCACCCTCAGATTGCATAGAAGGTAAGCCCAGTACCCATCAATCGGAATTATGTGTCCATCTTTAGTTCACCATCTAAAACTGGCTCTCTGCAATGTCGTTCTTCCCAGGGATATTTTCAATCTGGGATAACATAAAAAATCCTTCTTGAGAAAGATTTCCTTTCTTAATAATCCTCTCTGGGTCAGCTTCAGGTGTAGCCATAGGCAACTGTGGAGTAGACCTCGTGTGTCTGCCCTTCAGAGCCACAACTGAAACAATGGAGTCGAAACAGTTGAGTGGCTAGGTGCAAGTTGCAATCTTCAATGGTATTGATATCTGATGCACCTTCAGAATCAAAGCTTCTTTGTCGTTCTATCCCAGGGAAATGTCTTCAATTTGTTCCCTGACAACGGCGCCAGAAATGTTAGCACTAGAAGTCACCCTCAGATTGCATAGAAGGTAAGCCCAGTACCCATCAGTTTGTACAGTAAATGTAAATGAGTTTTAGGTGATCAAATGGAGAGGACTCAATGATAATAATGTTCTAACTCAGAAATCTAGATTAGCATGCATAAGCAATTGAGGTCCAGAATCAACTTCAGTCAGTGAGTTGGAGTAAGGGTGAATAGAGAGAAGACTTTGGTGAGGAGACTGTAGAGGTCTGTTGTGGACATCAAGTCTTCCAACAGCCTAAGGAGGAAAAACTTAAACACAAGATCCTCTTGAATTCAAATATCAAAGAAACTGAAAGAAATTATAACAACACTGTAATATAATATTCATCAAAATACAGTCATAACAATCCATGTGAATCACCCAATCATGAACTCTTTCAGTATCAGAGGCAAATAAGATGGAGCAAGAAAGCTGACTTAGATTAACCAAGATGTCTCAAAAAACAAATACGTAACCAAAGAACCAATGTTAAGGTCCTAACCCGCACATAGGTAGATCAATGTATTCGGATGTAATAAAGGTCAATATTAATAAGACCTTTCAATAAAATAGAATAAGGCGGATGTAAGAAGACCTAATAGAAGCGTCCGCTTCTAGAAGGATCTTCCT
>ML845501.1:15754-28548 GCA_009831015.1 Picea engelmannii | reverse complement strand
ACATGACCCTGGTCGAGTACTGTGGACTTAGACTCAGGAACCGTCCCAGAGAGCCTTAGAGAAGAGGACACCAACAACAACAGGGGCATAACCTGGATTTCATCTAGAAAGTTGGTAAACTCACCATACCTTCTTTTGACGGATCGTCCAAATGCATTGCCAAAGCTTGGGTACAAAAGCTAGACACGTATTACAAGCTCAACCAGATGAGCAAGACAAAGGCCATCAGTTTCACTACCCTACACTTGGAGGGAGAGGCACATGAGTGGTGGCATCATGGACTGGTGACATTGGGTCACAGTCACATCACTTCCTACAGGGATTTCACAAAGAGACTCATGGACATGTTTGACAGGAGGGATCCAGAGATCCATTTTAGGTATCTAGCTCAATTGAGACAAACTGACACAACAGAGGCATTCATCACAGAGTTTTAGCGGGTAGCAATGACAGTGTCAGATATCTCATAGCTGAGGTTGATTATGTTGTTCATAGAGGGGCTCACAAAACCCTTGAGAGGATGGGTGAAGGCATACATGCCTCACACCTTGTAGGATGCCATTTTACGCACACGAGATCTAGCAGACTCAACATCGAAGACTAAATTTTTTCCCAAACTCGTTGTTCCACAGGAGGACCAGGATAGGAACCAATATAGAGAAAGTGGAAGGGTAAGGAGAAGTTGGATGATGCTATGAGGCGTGATCTTATGAGGAGGAAGCTATGCTTCACCTGCAAAGATCCATGGGTCCCCGACCATAGGTGCATGGGCAAGGGACAAATCCATTACATTGAGGTTGTTGTAGACAATGATGAGGAGCAACATGGTGGTTAGGCACATGACAATGAGTCCACTAGCTCAGAGGAGGAGCCATTGCATGAGGAGTAGCCTCCAAGGAGACCACTGACACTAAGAGGGGCACAACAACGATAAATCCCCAACCTCAGAAAGAGATTAATAAACGAGCATCAGCAAAGGGAGTGATAGCGACCCTTCATAGAATCCCTAGGTATGACACCATCAGGATCAGAGGGATTGTTCAGGGACAACAGGCCATTACCTTGGTATATGGTGGGGAAACCCACAACTTCATTGACGTTGCATGGGTATCTAGGCAAGCACTATGGATGAAGGATTTTGAGGAATTTGAGGTTGCAGTAGCAGATGGCCACACGGTGGGGTGTTTGGTTAGAGTTCCAGACTTGGAGGTGAAGTTAGGTAACTACACCATGAGAGATACATTCTATGTAGTTGACCTAGTCGACATAGATGTGGTGTTGGGAGTGCAATGGTTGATCACCTTGGGTAATATTTCTACCAACTACCAAACCCTTGAGATGGGATTCAGAGATAGTGAGGGGAAGAAGATTGTACTGAGGGGTATGTTGATAGGGCCACCTAGGACAGTGTCAGTGAAGAGGATGGAGAGGATATTCCGGCATGAGGAAGCAATAGATGCATCATCTAGGAGACCAACAACTTGTTCCTTGATGGAGACTTCAGCAGATTGGAAATCCCACTTGTTAGTGGAATATTCCAAGAACAAGTTCACTTGTGAGGTATTGGAGGGGAAGGTGCAAGATGACAGGTATAGAATCATGGATGACGTCATATTCTACAAAGACCGAGTCTACCTAGTGCCAGGATCAGGTCTCAGGAAGAATATTTTGGCAGTAGTACATGACTCCCCACTAGCAAACCATCATGGTTTTTTCAAAACCTACAGGCAGGTCAGAGAGAGATTCTTTTGGAAGGGTCTCAAATAGGATGTGATGAGACATATTAGTGAGTGTATAACTTGTCAGTAGAACAAATCAGAGCAGACTCTTCCAGCAGGGTTAGTTCAGCCACTTCCCACTTCAGAGAAGACATGGGAAAGCTCATCCTTGGACTTCATTACAGGCCTTCCGAATGCTCAAGGTAAGGACGACATATTTGTAGGAGTCGACAGATTGACCAACTTGGAGCATTTTCTTGTGATTACTACAGACTACAGTGTAGTGCATAGGGTAGAGTTTTTCTTCAGAGAGACCTTCATACTTCACAGGATGCCATAGATTAGACTCGACGACAGGGATAGTCGATTCATTAACACTTCAGAGGAGCTTCCACCCTTGTATGAGGAGGAGCAGTTGGAGTTGGTTCCTGAGAAGGTACTAGAGTTCCAAGAGAGGAGGTTGAGGAGAAGGGACAGTCGAGAAGGCTTGGATGAAGGGAGACGTATTCCAGTAGAGGGTGCTACTTAAGAGAGCGAGTAGATTTTGCAGCACTCTGGATTGGTATTGCTTGAGGACAAGCAATCTCGGGAAGGGAGGACTGTAATGTCCCTTTTTGAGTAGGATCTCTAGAGAGGAGGGCTAAGTATTCTAAAAATCTCCGTTAGACTATAGCCAGGGCCAGATAGGGGTAAACATGGTTACTAGAGGTCACTTTAGCCGAGGGTGTTATAATTCAAAAGTGACATTGAGCTAAAAGTGACTAAAAGCACTTTTAAGCCAAAGTGAGATAAAATATATTTAACAACAAATTAGGGTTTCAGGAAGCTATAAGAGAAGGTAAAGCGACCTAATTCATTATTATGAAGAATTTGACTTGTCATTGAGGAGAGAGGCGCATCTGAGGAGAGAGAGAGCTCTGTGGATTACAGGAGTAATATACCTAGTGATTGATTTCGATGTTGAAAGACACACCCTAGTCATCGGGGAGATCACACAACAAATCTTCAATCGATCTTAGTAGCAGTTACACAAATTGCAGCAACAAGGGCACACTTATTCAAGGTGAGGGCGCAACTTCTGAGGAGGTTTAGTGTGTTGACTTGTCCCAATCGGGGAGAATCTAGGGATTCCCTTCCGACCCAGTTGAGAGGAGGGCGAGGCACACCTATTGCATGGTTTCCCATCAGATTATGATGAAGAAATCATCTTGGGTGCATTACTCAGCCATTGAGTTTGCAACAGTTGAGGAGGACACATTTGGGATTCCTGAGAGATCATCATATCAGATCTAGGGAAATCCTTTCGAACCATTTCAGAGGAGCCTAGGGCGCTCAGTTTGAGACCTTTATTAGGTTATTCCGATGGAGGAATCACTAGGGCGCAATTTCCAATAACAGTTGGGGCGCATTTCCCTAGGGGGTCCATCAGGGATCCGTACAGATCTTTAGATGGTCGATCTTCAGTTGGCCAACTACCGAGAGTGTGCATTAGGTCAGGGTGCACTGTTTGAGACAGTTTCCAAGAAAATCCGAGGAGTTTAGCCACCAGGGCGAACTTTCTAGACTTGCAGTAGTTGTTGTATGAGTTATCGTAGCGCGCATCAAATCCTATAGCTCATCCATTGATCCAACAAATTTCTTCTATTCCGAGTATCATTGTTTTAGTTTTCTTATTGTATTCTAGCTAATATCTTTTTGTCTATGTTCTAGCCGAGAGATATATTTTTATTCAGCTGCATTCGACAATGTAAACCGCAAAAATATCATAATATATGGTTTGCAGTCTTTTGTCTCATTTACTATTTGTATGCTCATTTATATGCTGTAAACAATTAATTATCTACACACACATGCGAAAAAAAAAAAACATGTAGAAAACTGCAACTCAAACACATCCATAAACCCCCAGAGTATCAGGTCAGTCACCAGACATATCAGATTAGAAGAATTTCCTAGACTAGACAGATATGGGATATTACAACGGGAAAGGAAATTCTCTAGGAATGAGAAAGTATTCAACAACCTAAAAGACCAAATCAACAAAGTGTTTGACGAAATGCCACAACCAGAAAAAACACCTAAAATTCAATAAAAAAGAAATGTTCCTGGCATCTTGGCTTGGGAACATTATAACTAATCACACATGATTTGGCTCAGGAAGTCTGACAACTTCAACTTCTTAATGCGCTTCAAAAGTTACTATACAGTTAATCAACTATCCTTTTGATAATCTGCACAGACTATTAATTTGTGGAGAATTCCATATAAAACATATGATATATATAGAGACTCCACATTTATTGTTTTTCGTTTCTTTCTGTGTTTTGATGGATTCTACTTTTGTCATGTTAAAGTGCATAATTTTATGTTGATCTCACCCTCATTGGTGCTTCTCTCTCTAGAGAAATTAAATGTTTCTATTGATATAGTGTGAATGTGACTTCAGTTGACAATATTTGCATGGTAGCTCTRGCTTTAGGCTRCTAAATTTCAGTTAGAGTAACTTCATGCATTATGAAAGTCTTTTTTTTGTATGTGATTTAAGACACTATACCATTTCCTTTTAAAATCCTTCTTCAATAATTCCCTTTTCCTTCTCCATTTCCATGGATTTGATTAAGTTGAGATGTTATCGAGTTTTCTTCGAATCAAGATTCAATTATAATGATAGCTTCTAAAGCTTTAAAATTTTTCTCTAAAAAAATAGCAGTATGTATGACAACTACAAGTGATTCATATTCAAGAAAGTCATGAACTATTTATTCTTTGTACTGACTTGAAATTTGCCATTTACAACGGAAAGTGAAGTCTTGCAGGTCAAAGAACATTGGGACAAACAATTCTGCTCTCCACATGAAAGAAAGGTGATACCTAGAAAACAAGGTACACCTATTCAGAATGTCTCCTTGCAAACAAAGGGGAAGGGACATTTTTATAGTGGAATTTTACTTTTTGATTTCATTTGCACTTACTTCACATATGTTATCTTCCTAGGTGGAGATGACAAATGATAGTAGATCTTCTGGAGCAAACATATCACCTCTCAACCCGCAAACAAAAGGTCAACTTCAACAAGAAGCTCAAATATGCCACGTGATTCTGAGTGCAATGCATCAATGCGTAGAGATTCCTTCTCAACAAGAACATGCAGACAACCATGCCTATTTAAGGAAAATCCTTGGCCTTACAATTTGYAGCCTCACTTATCTTTATGCCTGAACAATATTGAGGAATACAAGTGTTSATTRCAAGGTCCTCTCTGYAGATGTTTGTACATAAAGAATTATCAATGTTKCTARACAACCRAGAAAAGTTATGTGTAACACACCCGACCCCTGAGTATMTTTCCTAGGGATGSGGCATCAAAATTTCGCTCTCCTTAACATCTCAAATCCTATGTCTGAGGTCTTCATCCTCTTATAGTTACCCATAGCATTCTAATGATTGCTACCAGGCTCAAATCTGAGCTTTGGGTTGCAAGTTATGGATTCCCAAAGTTCTTCGGGCGTTCATTGGTTTAGGGCCACATTGCGTCCACGTCGCGTCCACGTGAATCCACCTCACGCGTATTGTGTCCAAGTTCCTTCATCCACGGTGGAAGTCCATCCACCATCCGATCCCATGACTGGACTCAATATTCATCTAACACACAGGCATCTAACACGCAGGCCAAAAGGAAATTCAACACTTCGACATTTCGACGTTGAACGCCTCCTTACTGTCTACACATGAGACCTTCCTTAGTCCCGAACTCCCAAAATCCTGTAAACTTGCCTCGTAGTTCTGACCTTCAGGTATTTTGGGTCTCTCTATAATGCTACACCCCAAATCCTTTGTAGTCCTGAAGTCCAGGCTCCCGGAGTCCCGGTCACTTCACCAACCACTTTGGCTAGGCAAGAACATACCGGTGGTTGACACGTAGAAGGGACAGGGGTGACACGTGTCACATTCCAATAGGCATATAGGTTCTACAAAAAAAAAGATCGAGATGACACATGGCACATCGATCATGTGTCCACGTCACCCTGGTGACATCGACTTGCCACGTCAAACCAGAATGACAACCTTCTAACATCCCTCGAATATCACAGTCGAGATCCGGCCACATGGATCCATAGATCCACGACTAACGTTACTTCATGACTCTGGACTTCAGGATTTTTGCGATGTAAAACTCCTCTTTTCTCTCGGAGTTGGTCAGCATCGCGCTGACCATAGCCTAGATCTGACAGTTAGGAAAAGTCCTTAAGCGTCCTCGAATCAACGAATCTCGTTACTTCGGGCTTCAGAGCTTTTCGACACACCACACCTCAAATTTCCCGGAGTGCCCAATCTCCGGACTAAAGGATCTAGGGCCACGTGTCCCCTATATATCGATGGCTAAGAGGGATCCCGAAGGATCCTTAGATCCATGGTCCACATTACTTCGCAACTCTGGCCTTCGGGGGTTTTTGGGTTTTCTGCCACTCCATTCTCTTGAAGAAGGACTTCGTTGAAGTACCATGTGCGGGTCCCTCCTCTTGAATGATCGGATGATAAGCGGGGCTCCTGATGATCTCCCCCAAATATACATCTCTCCTTTACTTCGTAACTTCGATGTTCAGGGAGTTTGATGCTATGGCATCTCCATTCTCCCGAAGTGGTACTCTGCTAAAGTCATCTCGGTGCAGATCCAACAACTGAGGGAACCCCCGAACATTCTCGATTGGTGGCTTGTGCTACTTCGCGATGGGGAGTTGGATCTCGATTTAGTCAATAAGATAGTTTCACCTAGCCACAAGGGAAACCGCCAAATTCCAGTCAACTTTACAGGTAATTGTAACTCTCAGTCACCTTCGACCGATTTGTGACAATTAGGGCCGACAATACTCCGAAGTCCCGGACTTCTAGAGCTCCAAAGCCAGAAGGACTTGGCTCCCTTAGGCTTAGTATAGGGTTCCTAGATCTTGGTCACATGGGTCCTTCTAACTCTCACGAGTTAAACACAACTTCCTCATTGTGAACTTTTTAATGACTTGGGCATAATATCTCGGTCGCACAACAAGGAGTCTGAAGACAATATCCTCTTCAGACGGACAGGGCCAAATTGATGCAATACTTTCTATCTCGATCTTCCTACATGTTTACGTCCCACATGTTTACATCCCACAACACCTTGAAGGCTAAGTTGGGGCATATAGATGATCAATCAAAAGCATAAGTTCACAGGAAGATAAATTCATACACATAACTTGATCGTTCAATACAAAAACCATTCTTAGATGTATAAATACATGAATTCATCCATTATTCCAATTCAATGCATAGAGTATAAAAAAACTTATTAAAACCAGGTAACGTGATGCGACTGTTGAAAGGGGTGCATGTTTCCACCCAACCATTGGCTCAGTCACTCCTAACGGATTTACCACTAGCCACTCCCGAGCTAGACCACGATGCTCTGAGAGAGAATTCTTTCTTCCGACTCAGCAACAGTCAGGGATGGAGGTTACTCTCCTCCTCCCACAGGATCTTGGCAACGGGTTCTATCTATACCAAGCAATGAGGCACGTCTGAGTTCTTCCTTAGTCACTCAGCACCCTCGTTTATCAACTTGTATCATAACCATGCTATTCATATCCTGCGACCAGAACACGTTCATTTTTCTCAGTTCTTCCTCGAACTTAAGAGCTTAGTCTCTTTTCTTTGCTTCTCTTTGCATCTCTTCCTCTTCTCACCATGCCTTCCTTTCTTGCCTTCCTCAACAAGATTGTGTGTAGCCTCAATTCCCAGTCCGTGGTCAGGTTTGAAATCCTTTCATATGGACGCTCTGCCCCATCCCCTCATTAACTCTTAAGGAGGTCTTACCACCTACCAACCTGACTATAATTCATCCTTGGGTCAGAAGACTGTTCTAGTCCCGAGAAATTAAATTCAACAAGGTATTCATTTGGTGGGGGTTATCTCAACCATTCCTGGTTCCCCTCACCATCTCTCTCATAGCATCAATGGTCTATCTTGGCAAACCCACCTTTCAACAATTATGCAACACTTATCCATTTTCTATTAATAACATAAATTACATTCATTAACTTTTTATACAAAGGTTCATCAAATCAAACATTCACACATATTGAGTTTTACATAGTCTCTTGGCCAATATAGTTATATTTACAAACTGGGGGGAAACATGGGTGTTACAATCGCCTCCCCCTTAAAGGAGCATCATCTTTGTTGTTCTATCTGTCAATGTGATCTGTATATACATAAGTAAATAAAAATGGATAGGCATGTTTCATGGCATCCTCCATTTCCCACGTAACCTCATCTAGGCCAAAGTGTTTCCATTGCACCTTGACCTGTGCAATGGTTCAGTTCCTAAGTGAGGTTTCCTTCCTGTCTAGTATGCATTGAGGTTCTGGCATGAATTCTCCCTCTGGCTCCACCTAAATAACAGACCAGTCAATTATATGATTAGAATCATGTACATATTTCTTTAATAATGAAACATGGAAAAAAATTTGTGCCTTCACCGTGGGAGGGAGTGCTAGCCTATAGGCTACAGGTCCCACTCTATCTATGATTTCAAAGGGTCCACAATATCGGGGTGCCAGCTTGGCCCAAGCTCCTATTCTCAAGGAACTCTTCCTGGGTCTAATTCTAAGATAGACATGGTCTCCTGTCTTGAACTCTCTATGAGTTCTCTTTCTGTCGGCGTAACTCTTTTGTCTATCTTGAGCAGTTTTCAGATTTTGCTTAATCTGAATTACTTGTTGTTCCATTTCTTTCAGCATGTTGGGCCCGATTGTAATTCTATCCACTGGATTACTCCAGCTGATTGGAATCTTGTACTATCTACCATAGAGGGTTTCAAAAGGGCTCATCTTCAATGACTCTTGATAGCCGTTGTTGTAGGAAAACTCTACCAATGGCAGGTAGTCTTCCCACTTCTTAGGCTGATGCATTACATGGATCCTTAACATGTCTTCTAATATTTGGTTTACTCTTTGTGTCTGTCCATCCGTTTGAGGGTGGTAGGCTGTGCTAAACAACAATTTAGTCTCAAAACGAACCATTAAGGATTTCCAAAATTTTGAAGTAAATTTTGTGTCTCTGTCAGATATAATATCCCTAGGCATGCCATGCAATCTAAATATCTCCTTCATGAAGATATTGACAATATCTATTGCCTTGTAAGTTGACTTGATAGGAATGAAGTGAGAAGACTTGCTCAATTTGTCCACCACTACCATGATAACATCATTTTGCTTGACTGATTTTGGTAATCCGGTGATGAAATCCATGGAGATGGCTTCCCATTTCCATTCTAGAATTGGTAGAGGCTGTAAAAACCTTACTGGGTGCCGATGTTCTTCCTTAAGTTGCTGGCATTCTATACACTTAGCTAGATAGTCATCTTAGCTAGATAGTCATCTATGTCCATTTTCAATCGAGGCCAATAGAATTGTTTCCTAGTGGTCGTGATCATTTTCTGATAACCTGGATGACCAGTATATGGTCTCTTGTGTAGTTCATCCATTATGAACCTCTCCAAGTCATCAACTTGGAATTTACAATCTATTTTTGTAAGTCAACAGGCCTTCATCAAGCATTTGATAGCCTTCATACTTTACCCTTGTGGGCTCCTTCTTTAGGTATGATGTCACGGTCTTGAAAAATGCATCTGTTTCTTGTGCATTCCTGACTCTCTTCCTGGCATCCGTTTCACAGGTGCTTACTACTGCCAAGTGAATCATTTTCACACTTCTGCTAAGGGCATTGACCACCCTATTTTCCTTTCTTTTGATGTGTTTGATTTCAAAATTAAACTCACTAAGGAGAACCATCCACCTAGCTTGTCTAGCATTGAGCTTTGGTTGATCAAACAAGTGCCTCAAACCACAATGGTCTGTCATAAGTACAAACATCCTACCCAGGAGGTAATGCCTCCACATTTTTAAAGCATGCACTATGGCAGCCAACTCTAGATCATGGGTCACATAATTGATTTCATGCTCATTCAATTTTCTGGATTCGTAGCAAATTACACGTCCTTGCATAATGAATCCTCTGAGTCCTTCCTTACATGCATCTGTACACATGACGAAGTCATTATCTGGGTATGCAATCTTCAACACAGGTGCATGGGTTAGAAGGTATTTCAATTCTTGAAATCTTTCTTCACATTCAGATGTCCAAGTGAATTTAACCCCCTTTTTCTGAATGATAGTGATTGGACAACCAATCCTTGAAAATCCTTTTATGAACCTTCTGTAGTATCTTGATAAGCCCATAAAGGACCTGATATTAGATACGTCCTTTGGGGTAGGCCATTCCATGATAGATCTGATCTTGTCAGGGTCTACTACCACTCCTTCTTCAAAAATAACATGTCCTAAGTAATGGACTTGCTTTGGGAAAAAGTCACACTTGTTAAACTTAGCATAGAGCTGATGCTCTCTTAATACGTGAAGCACTAATTTAAGATGTTCCTCATGATCCTCTCTGTTCTTGGATTACATTAGGATATCATCAATAAAAACCAATACAAATCTGTCTAGGAATTTGCTGAGTACATTATTCATCAAGCACATAAAAGTGGTAGGGGCATTGGTTAATCCAAATGGCATCACTACAAATTCATAATGACCATATCTTGTCCTGAAGGCGATTTTGTGGATGTCTTCATCCTTGATTCAGACTTGATGGTATCCAGACCTTAAGTCAATCTTTGAGAAAATGGAAGCATCCCTTAATTGGTCAAACACGTCATTGATTCTTGTTAAGGGATACTTGTTCTTTATGGTTGTCTTATTGAGTTGTCTATAGTCTATGCAAAGTCGGAGTGCACCATCTTTATTTTTCAAAAACAAGACGGGTGCTCCCCATGGAGACACACTAGGTCGGATGTAGCCTTTGTCCATCACCTCCTTTAGTTGTAGCTTGAGCTCAACTAGCTCTAGTGTACTCATCCTATAGGGCGTTCTAGACATTGGCACTGCCCCTGGTGAGGGTTCTATGGATAAGTGAATGTCTCTCTTCAGAGGTAGACCCGGTACCTCTTCTGGAAAAACGTCTTTATACTCTCTTAATATGGGGTGGTCCTCTAGGTTTGGTTTGTCATCCTCAACAGATTCCAACACATGTATTGCATATAGAGAATATCCCTTCCTGCAATACTTTTTCATTTGAAGGGTTGATATTCGTCTCACTGAGACATGCCTCTGAATCCTTTGGAGGGTTATTTTTCTTCCTTCTTCATTTTCACATTACAAAGTCTTATGGTAATAGTCCAACTTGGTTTTATAAGTGGCTAACCAATCCATACTAACCAACAGGTCATAAGATCCTAGGGGAAGTATGTTTAGGGTTTCTTGGGTGGGCAATCCATCCATAATGAATTGGAAAGATGGTATGACCTATGCTACTTTTCTTTTGGTTCCAGTGGCTTGTTGTACTAACCATGGCTTAACATGTCTAACTGGTTGCAATTTACACTTATCAACAGTCCGAGGGACCACATAACTCAAATTAGAACCAGGGTCAATTAAAATAGAAACTAGATGGTTGGCGATCATACCTTCCATCTCCACCATTGAGGCTTGGTTGTCATATTGGTTATTATCCAAGGTTGCATAAATCTGTGGCATGCTCCTAGCCACATCATTGACTGTGGTAGCTTATTGGATATTGTAGACTCTCCTACTGTTATGTTGTCTGTGTCGACAATCCCTCAAAAGATATTGTTCTCCACAACCCCAATATTTCAAGGATTCTTTATTTGGGTTATCAGTATTTCCCGGGGTTGCTCCAAAAGGTTTATTTCCACTCTGGGATTGAAATTTTGTTGATACACACTTCTAGTAGGAAGGCTCATCCTAGAACCCTTCCCATAGTTCTTAAATCTTGAGGATTTAAATCCCTTCTTCTTGAATCCCGAACTAATTTTCTTTTTCCAGTCCTCGTGAGGTTTTGTTTGAATCCCAAACTGTTCATAACAATACCTTGCCTCCCGGATAGTGTCTTCTAAGGTCTTGGGCTTGTCAAACTCAATCCTATCCTAGTAGGTCTGAGGTAACCCACCAATAAATCATTGCACTTTTACCTTTTCATCCTTTATGTAGGGTACATACCTCAACAACTCAAGGAATTTAGTGACATATTCCTCTATGGTGAGATATCCTAGCCTGAGTTCATAGAACTCCTTAGTCTTCCCATAAAATTATTTCTCTGACATATGTTGATTTTTCACAGTGTTTTCTCACCCTGCAATTTATCCCAATCCCGGTTTCAATCACTCCTTATCACTCCAAATGTTTGATGCCCTTTCCCAATATTAATGAAATTTGCAAACATTAATATGCATTAAATTTCGAAATGAAATTTTGACTGAAACACTTGAAATAAATAATCTTTTCAATGGCTGTCTTAAAACTCAGAAAATATATCAGCAAGCACACATTTAATGACACAATAAATTTTTGGTCAAATCGACCCTGGAAAAACCCCAATGTGGGGAAAACCAGTGAGAGAGAGGGAGTTCTTCTTATTTCTTCAAWTCTGGAAATTACATCAGCAAAAATAAACCAACAGCAATTACTTATCTCTTCCCTTCGATTTCCGTGCT
The DNA here is from genome assembly GCA_009831015.1 of Picea engelmannii. Taxonomy (NCBI): domain Eukaryota; kingdom Viridiplantae; phylum Streptophyta; class Pinopsida; order Pinales; family Pinaceae; genus Picea; species Picea engelmannii. The sequence continues at coordinate 16,224 of ML845501.1, read as the reverse complement.
TGAAATGTACAGGAAGAAAACCAACCACAGCCACCTCGAAAAACGTGCACACACAGCCGTACCGTACGGACTGTACGAAATTTTGAGAAATGTGCCCAAAAATTAGCTGCTGTTGTACGGCGGCCGTACGACCTGTACGGACTAATAAATGTGCCCTTTTTCACCTCGTTTTGCATGCTGTGGAGTGTCCAGAACAGGTATAGCAAACTCAGCCGTACCAAATCTGTACAGTACGGATTTCTCTTCACTGCAGGCTGCCTCGAAATTCGTGCCTCTTTTCTGCTGCTTTCTTCTTCTCAGAAAATGGAAACCCTTCTCCTCTTCTTTCTCTCTCTCAATCTCTCAATCTCTCCAAGAAAGAATGAAAACTCATTTGGCCTTTTTCCTCCTTTAGAATCCCTAAGTGACGGTTAGGTTTCCCTTTTTGATCCAAGGGCTCACATTGCCCAAGATCAATGGTGAGAATTAAA
>WSFP011343972.1:0-36641 GCA_009831015.1 Picea engelmannii | reverse complement strand
AAACTATCGCCAAACATTTTACATTTTGCATATTAAGGACTAGTAAGATTAGCCCATGTTTCTACATTTTAATATAAATTTCCATCCTTAAAATTATCCCTAAGTAAAATCAGACAAAGGCAGAGAATTTATGTCAAGTGATTTCAAGGAATTCTATGATAAACATGGGATCAAGAGAGAATACACAATGCCAAGAACTCCATAGCAAAATGGAGTAGTTGAGAGGAAAAATAGAACAATTTAGCAAATGGCCAGGTCAATGATGAATGAGAAGAACATTGGTCAAACCGAAGCAATACACACAACAATGCATATTCTTAACAAAGTCCACCTTAGACCACACAGTGACAAGACACCTTATGAACTGTAGTATGGGAGACATGCTTCAATCAAACACTTCAAAGTATTTCGGAGTAAGTGATACATAAAGAATAATAATGAAAACCTTGGCAAGTATGATGACAGGGATGATGAAGGCATCTTCTTAGGATATGATACCAATAGTAAAGGATATAGATGCTTTAATAAAAGATTGTATAAATTAGTTGATTTCATTGATTTAAAGGTTGATGAAGGAGTCCCAGTAAGAGAGGTGAGCAATATTGAGTCTGCTACAAAGGACACAACTGAAGCTGAAGATGAACAGGTCCAAGAATTAGAAAAGGAAGACTCTGAGTTCAATGAAGATACAAATACTCAGGCAGACTCAAATCAATAGACAACATCAAATCCTTCCTCCATAATTACTCAAAAGAATCATCTTGCAAGTTAGATAATTGGTGAGAAATACAAAGGTGTACAAACCAGGAGAAGGATAATCAAAGACACCAAGCAATCACATATAGCCTTCATATCCATGGTGGAACCCAAGAACTTTAATGAATCCAATAAATATGTAAATTGGTTAAAATCAATGAATGAGAGCTGGATCAGATTGAGAAGAACAATACTTTGGAGCTTGTTCCTAGACCTACAGATAATAATGTAATTGTCTCCAAATGGGTGTTTAAGAATAAAATGAATGAATAAGGACAAATTGTTAATAATGAAGCCATATTGGTCTGTAAGGGGTATGCACAAGTTGAAGGACAGGATTTTGATGAAACCTTTGCACCAATGGAAAGATTGGAAGCCATCATAATATTTCTTGCCTATGCATGTCATAAGAGCTTTAAAGTATATTAGATGGATGTTACGTCAACATTTCTTAATGGAGATCTAGAAGAAGAAGTATATGTGGAGCAACCTGAAGGATTTTCACTGACAAATAATCCCGACTATGTCTATAAGTTGAAAAAGGCATTATAGGACTGAAACATGCACCATGAGCCTGGTATTATAGACTGGACAAATTTATACAGGACAAAGGGTTCAAGAAAGGTAATGTTGACAGTAATATGTACATGAAGTCTGAAGGTGATGATTTATTAGTTGTTTTGGTTTATTTAGATGACATTATTTTTGGATGCACTAATGACCCTTCAGTTCAGTGGTTTGCTAATTCAATGCAGACTTAGTTTGACATGTCCATGATAAGAGAACTGTCATATTTTCTTGGTTTACAAATAAATCGGAGTTATGCAAGGCTATTTATCTCTTAAGAAAAGTATTTGAAAGAGATGTTGAAGAAGTTTCAGATGGAATATTCCTCTCCCGTTAGTACACCTATGGTGGTTGGTTGCAAGCTCAATATAGATGATATTTCACCTGATGTTGATCGAAGAACATATCGATCATGATAGGCAGTATTCTGTACATCACAACATCCCGTCTTGATATAATTCAAGCTGTTGGAATGGTAGGTCATTTTCAGTATGCTCCTAAACAAAGTCATTTAGTAGCTATCAAAAGGATATTCAAATATTTGAAGGGTACAATGACTTATGGTCTCTGGTATCCTAAAAATCAGAATTTTCAATTAACTGCATATTCAGATGTTGATTGGGCAAATTGTTTGGATGAGAGAAAGAGAACCAGTGGAGGTGCATTCTTCTTAGGTTATTCGTTAGTAACATGGCTTAGTAAGAAGAAGGGATATATTTCATTATCAACTACAGAGACATAGTACATTGCTGCTACTACTTGTTGCACTCAAATCTTATGGATGATACAAACTCTTGTAGATTTGAAGGTAACTTGTACTGATCCCATTCCACTTCACTATGATAACACCAATGCCATTAGTGTCTCAAAGAATCCCAATCTCCATTCAAAGACGAAGCATATAACAATAAAGTATCATTTTCTCAAAGAGCAGGTTACAAACAGAGTTGTTCAGCTGAATTATATTCCTTCCACAAAACAAATTGCATACATCTTTACTAAATCCCTAGCCAAGACACCATTTGAATATCTTCGTCAGAAGCTGGGTGTCATCCCTTCTCTCACCTAAGAGAGTCCATCCTGTCAGGGGGAGTATGTGTTGGTTGAATATATGATACCTTCGAAAAATTACTACAACAACTCAGGGGGAGCATGTTTTCTTTGACATTGATGTCAAAGGGGGAGAAAAGGTGTGGTCTCGATCCTACAGTCAGAGGTCTAAGAAGAATAGTGCAACCTTTCAGGGTTGCCATCAATTCCAAAGGGGGAGATTGTTGGCATGTTTAACAAGAAGTGTGTGCTTGTAATTGATGACAAGAACAACATCGACGATGGCAAACAGGAAAAGCATAAGCTCAGGAGGAGAAGCGAACAATATGCAGATATAAAAGCTCAGAAGGGAAAGAACAATACAGAAACGTGATCTGGATCAAAATCCTTGATCGTGGATATGCTTCAAGAGTCTTCACGACCGTCAGATCAAATTAAGTGACAGATAGGATAAACGGGGAGCAAAGTTTGAGATTTGAAATCCCCGAAGTCTGGAGAGCTGGAGTAAATATCAGTCGTCATATCATTCTAAAGTGGAAGGACATGATAAGTTAGAAGAAGGGCATGCTAATCTCAACGACTGATAATCAGGCACTCAGATCTACGGTCGACATGGCATATCATACCCCCCCGACCTTTCTGCCATTAACTGTGGTGGGGGGTCCGAGTTGGTGGTATTTCCCATGTGGGACCCTCATACGTGTCACCTTGTTGTCAACTCGGACCCCCCTTGCTCATTACCACTTACCACCTAACCCCCCCCTCCAAGTGAACCACCAAACAACTCATACATACCACCTTCGCACTTCGACGTCACACTCCACTACCTGCTACACGTCACACTCGACTACACTGCCTACATGTCTCACCCACGTCAGTAAAGACACATGGCACAATCAGATAATGACAAGTGTCAAGATAAATCATCATTTCAGGTACGTGCAAATCACAAATCTGAGTGACACGTGGAAGACACTCGAATCGTGTCACATCATCAAGTGACGTAAGCAAGTTACATCACTCCGAGAGTTTTACTTCAGGAGTTTCACCACCAACAGATGCCTAAAGTCCCGAAGTCCCTAACATCGAAGTCTCGAAATGGACATGAGTCGTCCGATCTGAAGATCACTTCGGGTGCATTCTCAACTGCTGATCTAGTATAGTGGAAGGAAAGTGTTAGTGGAAGTGTTAACTGACAACAAGCGGTCTCCACCGTCTATGACTTATTTAGCAAGTGACCACTATAGAGGATAATGAAGCAACGATCAGCCTAAAGTCCTGAAGGTTCGAAATCACTTATGATCGTTGATCGTGCAGAAGGGTACATGTCAATAGATTGTTGACTCTGGGCGAAACTACTCTAGGAAAACGCAAAGGAGAAAGGTTTGAAATTACTGAAGGTCGAAGTCCCGAAGTGAACGAGGACTGTTGATTTGAGGAGGACACCTGGCAGGAATCTGTGGACTATGGCTAAAAGAATTCTGGGAGAGCATGAAGGTTGATAATTGAAATTGCCAAAGCCTGAAGTAGCGAAGGAGATCTCGATTGTTGAATCGAGTAAGGGGTCGTAGAACCGTTGATCTGTTTGAAAGGTAAAATTCCCGAAGTAGAGGTTGAGTCGTCGATTAAGAGGGACAAGTGTTCGTAGATCATTGACTCCAGAAGATTGGTGTATGGAGGAAAACAGGGTTTGAGATTTGAAACTCCCAGAGCCCGGATCATGAAATAGATCACATTCATTGATTTACGAAGGTTAGACCTGGTTCGTTAGTTCAGGAGAACCGTCAAGATCATGAGATCGACGGTCCCATCGCATTGCGGGGATTGAAGGTGCACGAACTTTAAAAAGTTAAGGGCGGGCCGCAATTGAAACCACGGTTTTGGAGAAAGGGTACGTGGCAGCTGGAGGTGGATTGCGGGGAGAAAAGTGTTTGATCCCAAACCACTCTTGGACGCGCTTGCAATAGTTCGCTTACACAAGGACGTAACTCGAGGTCACATGTGACAGGGGGATAACGAGAAAATAGCTCTCTCCCACAATCACGTGGTCACATGAGACCATCGCCCAAGGTCACATCAGCAAAAGATAGGGGAAGGAGATAACACTGGTAGGCTCCACATCGAACGTTACGCATTGAAAAGTAAAAAAGGCCTGTGTGTGTATAATCCAACGGCATTGATCAAACATAATTTGATCGAAGGGTTGTTATTTCATCTTGTGATTTCTTGATCAGTTACGATTCAGTTACACTAACTGAATCATTGTTCCTGAGCGGTTGAATCATTGTTCCTGAGCATTGGAATCATTATTCCTGACCATTTATGAGATTCCCGACTTGAGCGTTGGAGATGTGAAGTGTAACAGATGTTGAGAGCGGGAATAAAAGAAAAATGTCGTGATAGAGAGAGGTTGATGTTTCTTGGTAAAACAAGTTGAATTGTATGTGATCAAGGAGACAGCAGAAACAGAGCGTGAAATATGCAGAGATGAAGAACATGAGCTGGACAGAGCTGAAATGGTGAAAACAACAAACTGTACAAGAACTTAAGCACAAGAAGATGCAAGCAGGAACACACTGATGCATACAGAGCAGAGTAGTGTAGTCGAACAATGATGAGACTAGTAAGCCATTGATAAATATTGTATCACTGTAATAAATTTCAGAAAGCAAAGATTTATATCTCAGGGTGGTAGGGTGGTGCTAGGGAGGACTGTTCTCCTCAGAGTTTCAAGTGGGTGCTTGAACACAGGGAGTTGTAGCTTCCATCTGGTTGCAGCCAGAAAAACCAGGGTGGTGTAAGGGAGAACTATTGTTCTCTGTTGTACAAGTACATGCTTGTGTAACTGGAGGTTGGTGCTTCCATCCAGTTGGTGCTGGAACACTCAGGGAGTTGGTGCTTCCTTCTACTGGGTGCTAGAGAAACCAGAGAGTTGGTGCTCTCAGCAAGTTGTAGATTGTAAAATAGAGGTGGTAGCCTCACATTGAGTTCATGCTCAAAGATAGATGATGTACAAAACATAAAAAGACTGCCTATCATTCGAAGAAGAAGATGTTTTATCCCTTTATGGGTTTCCTACGAAATATCTATTTCTATATACTTCATGTGTGTTATTGATGTTGAATACTCTATTGCTTACTTCCTTGAATTATTATGATCATCATTGAGTGTTCTGTAATGAGTTTAAAATGGGTATAATTGTTTAAGCACAGTGACAGCTGATTCACCGCCCCCCTCTCAGTTGTCTAACACATGTCACGACTAGGTGATAGGGTCACGTGTCAAGGCAAGTGTCTTAATCCCCACCGTTAGATCTCTGTGAGAAGATCCTGACCATTCATCGTAGGGTAATAATCAGAGTGACACTCTGACGGAGGAACTCCGAGGGAATATTTGAGTCGTTAATCGAAGAGGGTCATAGTGAAATGACAACCATTGATCTATCCCAGGATATACAAGGTTCTCCGAGAAGAGAAACTCCGAGGGTATATCTAGGTCATTGATCTGTCGAGATCAAAGGAGCTCCGAGATGCAATCTTAATGATTGATCTATCGATATCAAAGGAGCTTTGAGACACAATCTTGACCGTTGATCCGTTACGATCGGAGAAGCTCTGAGAAGAGATTTGGGCCATCAATCTACCAAGATTAGAATGCCTCAACATACTATCTGGATCGTTTATCCTTAGTCAAGGGCTCAAGAGGATGATGTGGAGGATGCCATGTCTCGAGCCTAGAAGGTACCACATGGCATAGTGATTTGGCATGTTTAGGTGAACCTTCTGTGGGAAATTTGAATGCCACGTGTCAGGTGGTGATGGTGCCATGTGTCACACAAAGATGACTCCACGTGTTGAGAGGATTTGGCATATGTAGGTGAAAATTCGAGAAGATCTAGGCCGTTGGCCGAAGTTCAAATATTGGCAAGGTTGTGTGTCGACCAAGAAGATTGTTGACGATGAAGGCATCGACGACATGGTGAGAACCATCAATCTATCATTGGGTGAGAGGAATATTCATCATTGATCTCCCATGAGAATTTTCCAAAAGAGGAGTGAGGATGATGATGTCATGAATGATGTGGCATGCCAACAATTCTATCAGAGAATCCCTATGATGACATGTGTTAGTTGTTGATTGGTTGACGAGGGTCTGGAGAGTAAAGACAATGATAATCGTTGATATCATTGGAGAATTGACGAGGAGATATAGATCGTTGGATCTAGATGTGTCTTCATTAGGAATATGGGAGGTTGGTAAGGTAACGTTCTACCAATAAATGTCGATGAAGAAAGAGTAATCACCAATGACAATGGGATTTAGGGTTAACGACAACCATTGATCGGCATAGTGACGAGGTGAAACCTCCACCGTAGATATCGCGGGTCACATATATTTACCGTGTAAACATTGGGAGATGGGCGTTAACCTCCACACCAATTGATATCGTTGACGTACTCTGAATCACAGAGATCAAGAGATGAGAGTCGTAGGATTTGGGGAAAGTGCACTTTGGTGTATCGTTGTTGGAAGTTTCGCCAATGGGAGTGAACTACGGGATAAGAAGTCATGATGATGATGAAAGGTGGGCCTGAGGATACCAGTTGTGAATCTAACATGTCACTTCCATGCTGGATGGCATGAGTAAGAAGCTGCCACGTGGTAGTGAGCTAGCCGTTGACCAATGAAGGGCCAAAACTTTGAGAGGTTATAACTTTTGAACCTGAACTCGGATTTAAGCACAGTTATAGTCGTTGGAAATCTCTCGATGAGAAGAAGATGGTGGTATGCTTGGGAAGAGGTTTTGAGATAGTTGAGGAACCCAGAAATTTTAATTCCCAATCCCTTAAAAGGATACTTAGGGGGTTGGGTGTGTTACTACCTACAACCAAGTAATATGATGGTGCATGCAAACATGAGCACGAATGACATCCTTTAAGCCACTGAGGAAACATTCAAGATAGAACTCATTAGATAATCCCTTAGTTATGATAGCCAATTGTTCAAATGTGATGATGAAGTCTACAACTGACCCTGTTTGTCTCAGCTTGGTGAGTCTTCCCAAAAAATGAGATTCCCGATCAAAACAAGCACAAAATGCTTTGGTGAACATGGTCAATTTTTTTTTTGTCTTGGATAACATTTCTTATGCCATTGCCATCATTGCCAATGTTCTTGATCCAAGCACAAAACCCCCACATGAAGTTTGGTCTCATCATCTGTTACGATATTTTTCCCCTGTGACCTTGGGTCATGTCAGAGTAGAGAGAGATCATATATGAAAGACATAAACTACCCTCACACACAACAATGCTATGAGAAAATAACTACTTTGAGGATAAAAAGAGAGACAAAGAGAGAAGGAGAGACCTCACACCTTGTATCCTACATCTGATGTCGATCCTTGCTCTCCACCTTTGATGTTGCTTTTGATCTCCACCGATATCAACCTGCAAAAGAAGACCAAGTCTATGCTGCAACAAGGTAGTTATGAATTCGAATCATACATATAATGTGAAAATATTCAAGTACATGAAGAATACTAACATATATCAATATATTGAAATCAATTTACACATGTATGGAGGGAAAGAGAACTCTTTTATTGAAAACAATAAAAGTGGGTAGTTACAACCTGAATTGAACCGCCGACACTGCCTCGAAGCCAACTGCCCAAGTTCCTCCAATGGTCCTTCAAGCATCAAATCAACAAGATGGCCCTTCTTCAAATGACCCAAAAGGGATAGGAACACACCCTATGGTCATATAAGGAAGAAGAAGGAGTATTGGAAAGCAAGTTCCAGAACAAAGGGATGCTACTAAGAGGATTAAGGGAAATAGGGAAGCTTGCAAATTCGTTAGCATAATCATTCACATAGGTTTTCCCCCCTCATCCATGCTCTAAAAAGTGTCTTTATACCATCCTCAATGGGTTAAGGTGGTTGAATTACGGGCCCATGGGAGTTTGGGAATGAGTCCAATCGAAAAACCGTCAGAAAATATGGCTTATTTTATGTTTTTGTATTTTTTTAGGGCATTCGTGGGTTTCAAACTAACAAGGTGTGGATGTCCGTGGTTTTCACACTGGTGACCCATGGATGGAAACACACATGTTTTATTTTAGACGATTTTGATGCATGAGGATGGAATTTACATTTGCAATCTAGGGAAAAGGACTGAGACATCTCACAAACACAATTAATGTGGAAAATTGTGGTATAATAGATGCCCCCTAACGTGTGAGATCAGAAGGGAAACTGATGGATGAAATACATTATAAATATGAGAGGAGAGGATGCAATGACATAGATCCAATGAAATTTCTCGAACAACTAATCCAAGAACAAAAACCATCAACAAAAATCAAGTAAGAGTATTCTCTTCCCAAGTCAGGCATACACATGCTCAAGAGTGATGTAAGCATGGCCACCAAATAAAATACGTTGCAGATCCATGGCATATATGAAAGTATGCCCAATTTCCATGGCCAAGAACAATACATAGTGGATCCATGTGATATATATAAAGTAGCAATCATGAACATGAGGAATACATAGTGGATCCATGCAAAAAGTAGATCATATCCATGAATGGATACACAGTGGAGCTATGTCTCAAAATCAAAATCCGAGGATATTCGGAACCAATGAAGTGAACGAGTTGATCCTCTACAAGTACCAATGTATGAGGGGTGGTATAATATGTCAGGTAGGAGTACAAAATATGTGACGCTCGTACTTCACCCGAAGTCTTCAAAATGATCTGCTGAGGTACGAGTCTATACCATGTGAATAGATGCGTTGGAGTCAAACATAGTGAGGCACCATTTGATTATCGGTCATTAATTTATACCATTAACAAACACGAGACGACCCACCGATGATGATAATGGTCATCAAGGTACCATGGTACAATATAACAAGTGTGAATAAATGAAATGATGTTGAACACCTGGTATAATCTATCGATCATGGGACATTGATGTATTCCCACTATCAATAGCGAGGTAACTTGCCACTGATGACTGCAAGCCCCAAGGTACCACAAATAACTCTATATCCCTGTCCTAGAGTAAGATGTGATGAAGTCAATAGGAAGAGATCCACTAGAAGGAAGGCATTAAGGCATCCTCCATCATCCAACATGAGGGCTAGCATAAGGCCAAATATTTGGAAGGACTCAGACAAACATATTGTAAGGACCACACCAAGGTATGACTCTAGCATGCACCAGATGGAATAACACATTGTTACGAGGAAAATATATCTATGGTAAGGGGTAAACTACAACAGATGGAATGGCACATATAAATCAAATCTAATCCCAAGTATGCTATATAAATGAAATGCTAACAAGACAAGGCTAAGAGCATGCCTCGTCCGGACGTTCGAAGAAGACCACCATTGAGCATGTGACCTAAAGCTTTATATCTACAGCTTGTCCTCAAAAACCAACATACGCAAGAAGATGGTGATAATATATAATGTTAGCATATAGATTAGCATAATCCATTAACATACATGACAAATATGCCCATGGAATAATAATTCAAATATTTTCAAGATATCAATTGGAAAAGAAAAGAGTATTTGTATTAAAATAATCAGAAAAAGTACATAGGTGACAAACTTCTATAACGACACATATCAGAACCGAGAAACTAAGTCCCTCCAGCTAGGCCTCCACCACTTCAATCCTCAACCGAAGGCAAACTCATATAAAGGAGTTAATGGGGTTCTCCATCACAAAGAGGGAAGAGCTTGGGAGATGAACAAGGAGTTCAAACTTTCAAGGACAAAGGGATGCAGACTCAATATGAAGTGAAATTTCTCCAGAGTGTATTTTCTCTCAAAGTTGAATTGTTCAATCCCTCAAGGCTTGGATATGGCTCAATTTATAGCCTTCAAATGTAACTGCAGGGTCGAGTTGGAGTGTTTCTAGTATATGGAAGGTCAAGGATCATGGATCTCGTGACATGGCATGGAAACCTGACATAATTTTTAATTTTGAGCACCAAACCTGATGTACACGGGTTGTAGTGGAGCAATCTACGTATACACTTGTTGTGTAACTGATAGGGCGCGTATATGTGGAAAAATATGTTTTTTGGCACTGGAATGCACAAAAAGGAAACTTCAAGTCTGCATAGGGAAATGGAAGGCCATCCAAGCAAGTTGCATGGAGTGAGGGAAAAATTGTTGTAACAGATTCCCCCTATTGTGTGAGGTCAGAGGACTATCTGCAATGGCTGAAATACATTATAATTACCAAAAGTGGAGTAATGAAGACTCGATTGGAAGTACTAGTTTCTCATGAGAGTATTACAATCGACAATGACTTTGTACACATGGATGCCAATCATAATTACACTGCAAATCCATGTGGAAATATATCAAATAGTTGTTCATGGCCATGAATAGGAAATACAAAGCAGACATATGCCATAGGTTGTCATAGTCATGAACAAGGCACATTAGAATCCAGTCTCAAAATCAATATGAAGATATCTGTGTACAATGGAGTACAATCTGATCTCCCATGATCATTGAAGTCATATAGGTATTGGTCCAATGAAAGACAACAACAGATGAGGAATGTTGCTACTGTAAGATGGAGGTCTTCTACACTATCCGCCAAAGATGCAAGTCTACATCATGTGAATAGAGGAGTTGAGGTTGAACACAATGAGATTTCATTTGATTACCGATCATTAATGCATACTGTTAACAAACATGAGACAACCCACCGATAATGAAAGTAGGTATCAAGCACCAAGTACATTCTAAAACTGTGAATAAGGGCGTTAAATTCGAACACTTGAAGAATCCATTGATCAAGAGACATTGATGTATTCCCAACTGTTGATGGAAGGAGAACCTGTCACTGATGACTGCAAGCCTCTAGGTACTCATAGGACTCTAGGTCTCATTTCCATAATAGATGAGCTGAATTCGATGGAAGGAGACCCACTGAAAGGAGAGAAATAGGGCATCTCTCATCATTCAACACAAGGTACAAAGCAATAGATTGATGATTAGGAGGATCTCATATGAATAGGGTATTCACGAACCTACGAACTTATGCGTCCCTCGAATGCACCATATGAAAGTAGTGCACGAAAGAGACCCTCTGGATAACAACCAATAAGGAATTTTTTCGACAAAGGCGAGGAAACCACCAATAAGGCTAATGGAATCCAAGACACTGCATGAATCCCAATGTGTGAATATATTTATTGTCATTGAACACAAGGGAAAACCCCCAATCAATGACCAATGAGGAAATATCATCTGTTGGGTTCAAGGTTACCTACCCCTAATGAAAGTAGGACTAGGGTGCATAGTAGGACTACAAATTCATGTGACTCTGAGATACACTGAGGGTATGGATGACATGCAAATTCAAGAGTTCTAAGAAATGTCCGACACGGGCTTATAGACTTCCTTTGAACAGGATCATGAGACATACGAGTAACTCAGGAAGCATAGACTTGATGATAAAACTTTGTGATGAAGGAGGCATCAACAAACCCTCCATAGGGACTAGAAGAATAACCAATCAGAGGAGTAAACTCTAAGTAACGAGATCAACTTCCTAAGGTCATGCTAAACCCAAACTTTGGATGAAAATGGACTCAAACGTTTGTTCTTTGTTTAAAGGTGACACGACTTCTGCCGATATGAGATAATATCCTTTTTCCACCCATATTTTTTTGTTTTTTCATAGGCAAATAAATGCTATGATATAAGAGAAGAAACACGTGTCATGAGTAAGCAACTAGTTCCAAGCAGTGGAACATACCTATGCTCAATGGAAGTAAGTGCATGCGGGGCATGGACACTCGAGGGAATGTTTCCTCTAAGGGTACATAGTATCAAGCTGCAAACGATATATAGAAGGCACTTCTTGGATAGTGATGCAAATTGTTGAGGTAAGAGGATTATAACAAGAAAGCGAGAACCAACAATAGGCTCAATAATGCAAGCAGGATGATGGAATGCAATTACAACTTAACACAGAAAATGTTCTTTTTTGAAGATTTAGTCCCCTAGGCCCGAAAAAACATAAAATAATACCTAGGAGAACTCTTCTAGCCAATGGTGACTAGAGTATTCCTTTTTCGTAAGTAGTCTACTTGGTATGGAAAAAAAGGGTTAAAATTATACCAAATAAATTTCCTTTCAAAGCCATTTAACGAGTATGAAAGAGGTAAGTTCACTCGACAATCTTTTCATTTTTTTGGGAGTCGAAAAAGAGCTTATCTAAGACTCAGGGGGAGTCCCATAGGTAATGGTTAGAATGATTGTGAGTAAGAAAATGGGGTTCGAACTCGAAGTCATATCGAGACTATAAGGAACCCCCGATCCTATGGAATAACTTCTGCATGGGCACCAAATGACACAAAGGTTCTAACTAGGTCATCCATGTTTGGTAAGTCTTTACCACTTACTAGCGACACTTCTAGTAGCAGTGAGAAGGTTTCGTGTCGCTAATAAATGTGTTCTTACCTAGGGTGTATGGATCACAATCATAGGATGATGCAAGAATGAAAAACTGAGTGAAAACTTATTCTATATGCTGATGAAATGATATACTTGCCGAAGGCATGAATGGGCGGTACGACGCTGGAAACCACATAAAAACATGGAAAAAACCACCAAAAACCAAGTCTTTCCACTGCGTTATTAGTCCATTAGGTCAAAAAATAGCAAAACCTATAGAAAGTGGGTAAAACATTTCTACTAATAGTAAAAATATACCATTTTACCATACTATTTGAGTTTTGTTTACCCACATAGTGCATTTTAGGCCATTTTCCCCATGATCTTTAAGTATCGATTGTGGGAGTTACGATAAATGGAATCAACAACCGTTTGGACCAAGTAAGTGCCCATCCCCTCTTCTTCAATTTCAATGGTTTAAATTTCAATTTTAGGACCCATTTTCTTAGTATTAGAGGGTGTAAGATGGAAACTAGGGTATATGCGGGTGACAAATCATCGGGTCGTGTATATGACCCAATATACACAGGAAAAGTGAAACCTGCACATGTATATGTAGTCCTATACACGACTGTTATCATGTTATCCCATGTACAAGCCCGTGAACAATTTTTTTAAAAGGTTTTATCTCAAAAAATGGTTTTTCCTTTGCAGGATGGTTATTGAATGGAGGGAAAGGGAGCACGAGGAGATAGATGCAGTAGTGGGAAGAGATGAAAGGGCTCAACAAGCTTTAAAATGATGTGACCTTTATAAATTTTGGGCTCTCAAGTGAATGAGGGATCATGTGAGGTTACTACAGTTACTAGTAAACTACTAGGATCCATAGAGAGAGTCCCTGAACCTCAATGGGAAACCACTGAGGATTGAAGTGGTTGATATATACTTCATAATAGGATTTTCTCGTCGAGGTGAGGTAGTGAATCTCAAGGCCCGAGGGGTTGGGGGTTGGTATGACTATGGAGGAGTACATTTCCACCCAATGTGTTGTAGACACCGATAAAGTAGGGAGCCAACTCACTATCAGGGCGATCGAGAACCTGAGCTTAAAGATCATCATGCTTGTACTCACACGGATTTCAGGGTCGACCTCGTTGCACCAGGAATAAAGGCCACTCATGTTCCATGTGGTGGATGGTTTAAGACCCATTGTTTATGATTGGTATACCTCACTACTGGCTAACATGAAGAGACAGTTGACGGATTGCAAACAAGGGAAAATGAGAAATTTCAGATTTGCATCTATAGTTTGTAGTTTTTTCTTTGAGAGGGTTCCAGGTTTGAGCCCTAGAGTAGATATTACTCCACATGGACAACGCGATCCAACCATGTCACGGTGGACCGATGTAATGAGGCGGCTAGGAGATGGTAGGGTGCCAACCCCCTACAATGATGAGTTCTTTTTCTGGTGGCGCCGACAGGTCATAGCCATTGACGACTATCCTTACAGAGGGATCGACTATAGAGGGGATTCTGACATGCCTTCTCCACCAGGTTCTGTCTACAGTGATATTGGTAAGAGATATTTTTATATATTTCATTTTTTTGTGTTTTTCAATAATAATAAAAAAAAAAAATGAAAAATATTCTTGTATGGTATCAAATATTAACAATTTCTTTGTTACGCAAATGTAGGTCCGTGACGACGAGAGGTAATCCCACGACATCGATGGAGGGGCCGAGGATATTAGTAAGTGGGTGGAGACACAAAGAGAGTGCTACATAATGTTTATGGGAACTTGTTTCGAATGGCACACATGATTCCTATGGTTCAAGTGGAGGATCTTCCAGAGGCAATGTAGCGACAGGTGGTGGTTGTACCCCGTGCGTGGGTGCGACTCTTCCGGCACCTCCAAAATTCCATAGTGTGCTATCATGATGCACATCTAGTGCCATAAGTGTAGATTCCATGGTCATATTATACACTGGCCATATATGTGTTTTGAGGGTGTGAGCCCCATTTTGTACCGTGACACCATATTTTTTGTACTTGAAAGGATGAAATATAAAAAAAATTGGTCTCTGACTTTACTTATATATGTTACAATGTGTGAATGTATGAATTTTTTTTCTTTCCTTAGTTGTGTGACAAATTCCAATCTAAAATATAATTAGCATATGCATCAGATACATGATTAGAACTTCTAGGGATGTGCTTATAAGTAATAAAATCAAAGTATCGTTCCAAAAGTCGTACCCATAGGAATCGTCAGAGTAGAGTAGGATCTCGCATATGGTAACTGTCGTTCAACTAAAAAATATGACTATCTGGGAGTCTAGGTGAACCTCTAAATACCGAACACCATGTGAAATGGCATCGCGTAATAGCTCTATAACAACTCTATATTTAGCCACATTATTCATTGATGGCTCCAGATGAACGCCACTTGAAGACACCAATTGGCCCTCGGGTGAGTAAATGACCAAAGCGACAGAATCCATGTTCCACATATGACGACTGACACCGTTCGCAAATCCTAAGTAAATCGAAGACTCCGTTGACATCTACCAACTAATGGAAAACTTGATAAGCAAGTCGATGACACACAGGAAAATATGTATATACACTAAGATACACTAGTATACAAAGGTCACGCCCAAGCTTGAGGGATCAAGCATAATAACTTTTAAGGTAGAGTTGATTTATAGGCTCATCTAGCATATTCCCTTCATAATATTCTAATTCGTAAGCTCCTTTCTCTAAGACACGTCGCACAATATAGGGACTGTGCCACATGGGGTTGAACTTGCCCGCCCCCAACGATTCTTTGGCTTGGTCATAAAGGAGAACCAAGTCACCCTCAATGTACTGCTGAGGACAGATGGAATTATCATACTAAACCTTAACACGTCATTTATTTACTTCGATATCCATAGAGGCATCTCGACGCTTCTCATCAAGACGCTCCAGGTATACGAGGCGTTCTTCAAGATCGGATGTGTCAGGTAGGAGCTCAATTGCCAACTTAAGGGAAGGGATTTCACATTCAATTGGAAGAATCAACTCCACACAATGTACTCACTGAAAAGGGGAGAAACCAGTGGAAGTATTTACCGTGGTTCGATATGCCCAAAGTGTAGGGTAAAGCATCAGAAATCAGTCAGATTTAATCTAGATGACAGTTTTTTGTAAGATGGTATTGAGAGATTTATTCACTACCTCTACTTGTCCATTTTCCCGGGGATAGTAAGTGAAAGAATTACCATTCTTAAACCCCATTTTTTATGCTAACTCTTTCATCATTTCATTATGAAAGTGACTTCCATGATCAATGAAAATATCTCTTGGGATTCCTAACCGAGCTATAATATGGTTGAATATGAAGAATGTTGTAGTCTTACCATCAGATTTAATGGTAGGCATGGCCTCTGTCCACTTAGTAAAGTAATATACGACCACAATAATATGATGGTGCCCCCCAATGAAGGTTGGGTTATAGTCCATAAAATATACCCCCCACTTGGTGAAGGGATCGACGGTGACGACTAGGTGAAGAGGGGCTGGGTGCAAGCACATTTTCCGAGCGAACACCTGGAAAGGGTGACACTTCTTGACCACTTCAACACAATATTTAAAAATTGATGGCCAAAAATAATCGGTTCCCAATATTTTTTGGGCTGTCGCAAGCCCAGATAAATGACCACCACAAGCCCCACTATGACATTCATTGAGAAACGACTCAGCTTCTTCGTGAGTCAAGCAATGACGTAAAATATTATCTATCCCTTGATGATACAAAGTGTCACTGATAATAAGGTAGTTTTTAGCCTAATGACATATACGTCGTCGATCGTCTCTCAACAGATGCTGGGGTAGCTTCAAGGTTTGAAGATAGATCCAAATGTATCCATACTAGGGGTCCGAAGACGAGATGAGGAAAACATGTTCATCCGCAAAGGAATCGTCATGAAAAATTTCCTCATCTAGTTGAGAGAAGCTCGATATCAACTTGGAAACAACTAGCGATTTATTAGACTTCGCCAAAGTGAAATTGAGATCAAATTCTTGCAAAAAAACAATCCACTTATTGTATTTCCCCCCTATGATATGCCCGATGAGGACATATTGAAATTGATTGATATCTGAAACTATGGTAGTTTTTCAAAGTAAAATATAATGTCATACTCTTTGAACCACATGTATGACAACCAAGGCCAATTTCTCTACGTGAGAGGATTTAAGTTTAGGACCAAGTAGGTTTTGACTAATATAGTAGACAATGTTCTCATGGAGCTCATCATCCTCCTAAACCAGAACTATACCAATGGTCCCTTTAGACACGACGATATAAAGCAAATAGTCTCTATCGTAGTCTAGAGGCTCCAACAAAGGCATCGATACCAAAGCTTTCTTAAGAGCATCAAAGGATTCCTAGGTTCGATCATCCCATATAAATGGAGTTTCCTTCTTCAAAAGATGCATGAAACCTTTAGTTAAATTGCATAGTTCACTATGAATTGAGGCAAGAAATTAGCCTTCCCCAACAAACCTTGAAGTTGTCTAATGTTGCGCGGGGGAGGAAATCGAAGTATTGCCTCAACTTTCATAGGATCTACTATGATCCCATGCTCAGACACTAAAAATCCTAAAATATGACTAGACCTAATGCAAAATATGCACTTGTGAGGGTTCAACCGAATGCGATAGTAACGACATCTCTCAAATACTAATCAAAGGTGAGTGGAGTGATCTACTCTCTTGCGAGAGTGAGCAGGAAGATCATCTAGGTATGCCTCGACAATATGCTTAAGATGACACCCATTCAATCAAGGGAACTGAGTAGATGAAACCAACATTAAGTAGCTTCTCTACCTATACCATAATAACAGTGGCCTTCCTAGGATTAACAACTCTAAGACGTTGCCGAACATGTTTAGAATCTAGATAGGTTTTAATCTCATGTTAGAAAATGTTGGGGTCGATCCCTGACATCTCTTCATATGACCAAATGAAAACATCACAAAATTATTTGAAGAGATCGATGTAGATATGAATTTCTTCAGGCGAACAATCTGCACCGATATGTATGTTCTCAATTTTTCCAGGAAGACGAGAGATGTCGATCGTGATGGTAGGAGAAATATTCGCCATGTTTCCCTTGGCATGAATACCATGCATATGTAATGGAACCATAGCGTGACCGACCATCTCACTCAAGGTAGATCTAAATTCATCCTGTTTGATCTTAACAAACTCTAGGAGAAAATAGGATCGATGATGTATATCGTCTGAAGGCCTATCAGGACCAGACATGACCTCTAAGATGGCTTCATCCAAAGGTAAAGTATCATCGAGGAAATCATGTGAACAAGATGATTGAGTGGCCCATATGGGCTCTATAATAGGATCCACCTCATTCATATGTGAGGAGGAAGGATTTGGGTCAGCAGTAGTGTCAAGAATAGACTAATACACAACCTCTCCTACTGACAGTGGAATTTCCATCCCAATGTGCGACTGACCTTCATATGACATAGTCAGGGAAGGTAGGGTCCAAGGGTTGTTGAAATATGAAGTACAAAAAGGAACAAACCTCATCAACAATAAAGAATCACTGTAAATGGCATGAATATGGTGAATTGGTGCCATGAAATTAAAGCTACCCATAAGACAAGAATACATTCTGACACCAACATCCTCAGTTTCCTGCTGAGAATTGTCGATCACAGGGACCAAAGGTCCAACCGATGCACTAGGACTAGAGTGCACAAAGGATAACTAATCAATCATCACTATTTTCCCTTCGTGAGGAAAACATAAAGTGCGGAAAACAGATGACACGACGACTATCATGGCATAAGTCCAATTACGACCTAGTAGTTAATTGTAGTCAAGAGGCACATCAACCAACTTGGCATCAACCTCCACTGTCTTCTCACCTAACTGGACCAGAAAAGTGAGAAGAATTTTGTGCGGTTGAAATGAACGCCCATCAAATGTGGTCAACATAGTCATAGATTGGGACAGGGTCGGAGAGCCAATGGCTTTCCAACAGGTTAGCGACATTACACACACCGCAACACCTTCATCAATTATAGTAAATTTGATGATAATTTTTGTGTAATTCACATGGATTTGGAAAGCCACGTGGTAAGGTAAGTGAGGCTTGACATCCATGACGTCAAACTTGATAACCTTAGAGCCACATAGGTCCACAGCTCCTAGCGTAGATAACAAGGCATTAATTTGTGAAGGACATTCTGGAGCACCTTCAAAGCCAATATCGCATAAGGGGTTTGGCCCAGATCTTTGAAAATCGAATATTTTTGGATGGCTCTGGAATTAGGATTGTGGGAAGAGCACTTTAGTATTCCTTTCGGAATACAAGGCAAAGGTTCCATCTTTTCGATCTGCAAGGGAGTTTCTAGAGGAGGAGGAGAGTATGGACCTATGACAGTTTGTGAAGAACCATAATCATGAGATCTAGTGGCTACATCAATCTGAGACTTGACCATATTGACACATAGATGTCCACCTTCATATCCTGAGGAGTTTTGACTCCCACTCGAAGCATTTCCGGTGTTGGAGGTCCCTGAAGCCATGTGTTGATTATGTGGAAACAAATTTGTCAACACAGTGGGTGGATGTGATAAGAGCCTCGAGGCTTCCTTTATTTTGGGGCATAGGTGGGTAAGGTGATCATATTTACAAAGTTTACAAGGAAACTTCACCTTCCACGTTTCTTTCTTGCCCTCACCAACATTATTATTCGATCTATCATTGTTAGTGTCGTCCTTGGATTTATTATTATTTTTCCCACCCTTACGATTATTACTTCGTCCTTTATTTTTATTCCCTCCTGGTTGTTGGTTATCATTTGGGTTTGTCGATGACTGTACAAAATGCACATCCGTCGACTGGGTGGGGGTGGAGGACAAGGCCGAAACTTGTCCTACTATAGGATGGCATAAAGAGAAATATTTCAACTAGTTCATCACCAAGTCTGTAGACTTAGCATTTGTAGAGCCTATGATGCCATCGACACAAGGCCCGAGATTTTGTCTAGGATCATAGTTTGACTGTGGTTCATCGAGAAGAATTTCATAAGGCATCTAAGCATATATGAGGTCCAATTGTTGGGCTTTGAAGATAACTTCTTCTTCAGATGTTACTCTGGATGTAGAGACATCCTTCAAAATATAAGTCAATAATGAATTAATGAACCATTCCAACAGAAAATCTGGAGGAATGTAGGATTTGATCAACCTCTTCCGTCTACGCCACTCTTGGATATGGTCCGAGATATGTGTGACATTATCCTGGTAGAAGGCCAAAAAAAATTCTATGTCGACATTGTAACAAACTGACAAATTGAAGTGGTTGAGAAAGACCAATACCATCTGATTAAAGGTTCCATGTGTTCTCCCCGGTAGCTCAATGTACCATTTTGCGGTGATCCTCGTGAGGGTGCATTTAAATAACCTAAAATGAATAGAATTGTCATTCATGGAGTTGGATGAGCACCATAAAAGTAGTTACGTGATCACCTGGATCCTCACTAGTATTTCCTTCGAATTTTGGAATGTTTGAAGGAAGCTTGGTAGGGATGGGGGGCCATGACAGATCATGACACACAGGTTCATTCATTAATTTTGACAAATATGGAAGATTAAGCATGGCCAAAAAAGGGAGTCAAGGTTGCGGTGTTTGAGCCCATGCTCCTGGGAAATATTGGGGCTAAGGGATTGTAGGCCATCCAAGGTTCTGGTATATGCCATGGCCCTGTATGGTGGGATAATATCCTCCTCCAAACTAATTCATGAAAGGTTGTATGGGAACCATACCCATGAAATGGGCATGATGAGGGTTATATATGTTGCCCCCAACTGAAGGGACTCTGCACTGGGGGTTGCCCATACCATAAAACTGACTCCCTCTAGATGGAACAACAGAGGACAAAGGGGAATTCACCATAATAAATGCGTTCATTGGAATCAACATGGAGGATGAGGGGATGAAGGATGAAATATAAGAAGTGAATTGTCTGCCCGGTTGAGCACTCCATCCCGGAGCATTGAAACTAGGATTAGGCCTGAAGGAAAGATGAGTCCAACCTCCAACCATATGATTTTCTTGGGGAATATGACCTCCACCAAACGAGAAAGGATAAAAAGGAGGTGTTGTGCCCCCAGACCCAAAACTAGGATTCACATTAGCCGTTGAAACGAAGGATGAGAGTTGTGACATCATGTCAGGCATACAAAAAGAAAAGGGATTAGAGGCCAAAGGTGTAGAATGAGAATTGTGACTCGGCATACCAAAAAGAGATCTGAAAGGGTTCGTACCTATGGGTCAAGTAGAACTCACAGGTTGGGTAGCACTAGAGGAAAGAACCTCTAGCACCCACACCATTGAATATGAAGGAGTCGAAGGGATCCCGCTAATCATAGAAGAGAAAGGAGTCGAAGGGATCCCTGAGACGTTTAGGTCTGAATCAATATTCATAACTGGATGATCATGAGTCTAGGAGGTGGAGATATATGTACCACGTTTATTAACTCTACGCATTTTAGAAGGAAAATTCGGTAAAGGATCAAGATGCGGTGGTAACTTCAACAAACAACGAGATCGATGAGGAGGCTAGTCTTGCTCCATGATGACTCAAGACTCGAGATATAAAACAAAATCCTAGGGCCAACTAATAATCGGAGAGCACACCAAAATAAAGTAAAAATTCCAATGCACACAAACATGATATAGTGGCTGAAAATGGTCCTCCCTCACTAGAGTAGGTATGTCTCGCCCAAGAGGGGCCTAAGACTCCCTTCAAAATATTGGAGGTATCAGAATCAGTTATAAGGGCCCTCGTGGGATTAACAATGTAATCAGTAAGATCCCCCCAAAGAGGTAATCCTCCATAAAGGTTGTGTGTTGTCCGAACCTTATCTAACTGAGGGTACCTGCAGAATAACCCCTGCAAGTAACCTATGTGGCTACCTATGTCAAGCAACTAGAGTTAACACAATATAACCAATGTGTAGGCGAACAGTCATAGGTATGGTCCATGATATGGGCAGGGTAACAAAGCCCTAAATATCGAAAGCATCGCCTCTCACAGAGGTAAAGGTACTAGCAAGACTCCCAAATACGAATAGAACCCTAGAAATATCTCTGACGCTAAGAATGTATTAGAGGGATATCTCTGCAACCAACTTCGTTCAACCTCTTTCTTAACTCCGATGTGAGCGGAGCCTCTTAATGTCACTGATTACATAATGGGTTTCACCACTCCCTGGTCAGACACATATGTTTAGTTTAATATCCTTGGATAAGTTTACTCACAAAATCCCATTCCAAGGCTCTATGTCCTATACTTGTTTGTGTACCCTGAAAATAAAAATCGTTTCTAATCAATTTAATTAATTAACGTTAATTTTGATGGCTTCTTCTTACTCAAGAGGTGTGGTCGTGAAACTGATGGTATTACGACTCAGCATATAAAAAGAGGAAAATGTAAAAACATTGCTAAGTACTAGTCTTGAATTTCAAGGATACAATATGCTTCTAAATGTAATTTTTCCTGCAATCTCTACAATTTCAATGGAAAGAAATATCTCCACACATGTCAAAATAAATGCAGTGTAATTAAACTGCAAATGCCATAATGTAAATAAGAAAATGTTTTTCTATTTTCGATATAAAGAAAAGAAAATGCAAGGAATGAATATCAATTTCACAGGCAGACCCTACTGCAAGCAAAAAGAGACAAGCCAAGCAGGACACCAAGAAGCAAATGCTCAGACCAATGTGCAAGGAAAACCAATGAAAAAAATGATAATAAAGAAATCTGCCCAAAAATTCAACAATAGGCTTCCTATCACTATGTAAGCACTTAACAGTCAGGACAGGGACCCAAGAAGACTCAGCAACCAACCAAACTCACCCAACAAACACCAAACTTAGCTAGAAAAACTAAAGAGATGATGTACGTGACTGTTTGAGCACAAATCACATATATACGCTCCCTAAAGGAAGATATCTTGCATATATACGCGTCTATCAAGGGAAAAACCATGTATACAAAGAAAAACAATGCCAAGGAAAGGGTTAAGCCAAGAAACTCATATTCAAGGTAAGAAAACATGCTGTTAGGAAACATGCAACAAGGAAACTTAGGATAATAGAGATAAAATCAAGGAGAAAAACACTCCAACCACCCCCCCCCAAAAAAAAATAAAAAGGCATCATTCCCCAGTATGGTTGCCAACTCTGTTACGTGAAAAATGTCTCTACGGTAAGGGGTAAACCACAACAAATGGAATGAAACGCGGAAAGAAACTCTAATCCCAAGTATGCTATATAAATGAAATGCTAACAAGACAAGGCTAAGATCCTACCTCGTCCAGACGTTCGAAGAAGACCACCGTTGAGCACACGACCCAAAGATTTATACATGTAGCTTGTCCTCAACAACTAAGATACACAAGCATATGGTGATAATATATAATGTTAGCATATAGATTAACATACATGACAAATATGCCCATGGAATAATAATTCAAATCTTTGCAAGATATCAATTGGACGAAAAAAGAGTATTTCTATTAAAATAATCAACAGAAGTACATAGGTGACAAACTTATGTAACGACACATATCATAACTGAGAAACTAAGTCCCTCCAACTGGGCCTCCACCACTTCAATCCTCCACCAAAGGCAAGCTCAAATAAAGGAGTCAATGAGGTTCTCTATCACAAAGAAGGAAGAACTTGGGGGTTGAACAAGGAGTTCATACTTTCAAGGACAAAGGGATGCAGACTGAATATGAAGTGAAATTTCTCTAGAGTGTCTTTGTTCTCAAAGTTGAATTGTTCAATCCCTCAAGGCTTGGATATGGCTCAATTTATATCCTTCAAATGGAACTGAAGGGCCCAGTCAGAGCGTTTCCAATATATGGAAGGTCAAGGATCATGAATCTCGTGACATGACATGGAAACCTGACATAATTTTTAATTTTGAGCACCAAACCCGATGTACGCGGGTTGTAGTGGAGCAACCTATGTATACACTTGTTGTATAATTGATAGGGCACATATATGTGGAAAAATGTGCTTTTTGACTCTGGAATGCACAAAAAGGGAACTTCATGTCTGCATAGGGAAATGGAAGGCCATCCAATCAAGTTGCATGGAGTGAGGTAAAATTTGTTGTAAAACGCATGGCAAAGACTCTCTGAATAGTAGCCAATAATGGAAACTACTAAAAAAGAAGAGGAATCCACCAATGGTGTCAGATGGAAACCAAGGTACCACATGAATCCCTATGTGTGATGATTGTTTTTGATGTCAAACACAAGGGAAACTGTTCAATCAACGACCAATGATGGTTTTTCATCTGTTGAGTGCAAGTTCACCTATCAATTAAGGAAATAGGCCCAGGGTGCAACTCTAGGTCATACTCTCATAGCAATGTGTCAGAGTCGATAAGAGTAGACCCACTAGCAAGAATTCAATGTGGACCTTCTATCCTAACACAAGTGAGATGAAAATATATTTGTGATGATGAGATGTACTTGACTGACACATGAAGGTCTACTTGAAAGGTTAGAGACTTTTTACATAATGGCTGATTCAGGATGGAACTTCCCTTGAACAAAAGCATGACACATTATGTGACTTAAGCAACATGAATTATAAAATGGGATATATTCGTGATACAAGAGGCATCGTCATATGCTCCATATGGTTGGAAGAATAACCAACAGAAGGATATTATACTAAAAAATGAGAAAAAGTATCCTAAAGCCATACTAAACCCAAAATATTGAGACATTGACTCAAAGATTTTTCTTTGTTCAAGGGTGACAAGACTGCTTCCAACAAAAGAGATATATGCTTTCCCCCCTTCTTTTTATTTTTATTTTTATTTTTTTTGTCTTTTTCATGTTATTAAAGCCTGAAAAGGAATAAAAGAATGTTATAGCACAGTGGAGGAAACGAGTGTCATGGGCAAGAAAACTAGTTCCAAAACGTAATGAACATACCGATGCTTAATGAAAGGAAGCATGTGTACGATAAGGACACTAAGGGGATGTTTCCTCCAGGGATAAAGGTGTCGAGTCACAAATGAATAAATTGCAAGGCGAGCAAAATTGGTAGGAATTCATAAGAAAATGGTTCAATGATGGAAAGTTGAATCCAACATTAGGCCCAGAAGCATGAGTGGTTAATATGCAATGCAATTACAACTCAATTTTTTTTTGGAATCCAAGTGGGTAAGTTAGCCAGCAAGAGATTGAGAGGAAATAATGAGGCTTGGTGGGACTACACAGATATTCCGAGCCTACGAAAAAGACTGCAACATGGGTGTCAAAAGGCTAGTGAGGTACTAACTAGGACACCCATGAAGAGGTAAGCTCTACCATTCGTAAACGACACTTTTAAAGTAGTTTGAAGGTATGATATTGTGAACAAATGGGATGGATCCTATGACAGATATGTCAGTGATACAAATAAATGCATTGTGCAGGTGAACATGAACCTACCCTATATGCCAGTAAAGGACACAATACCTGCTGAAGAATCAGAAAAAGGTGTTGATATAAGTATCAACGTGTGGTAGGGGGAGTCCTGTAGGTAATGGTCAGAAAATTATTGAGAGGAAGATATGTTGCTTCAACACAAATTCATGGCGGGACTAAACAAGACTTCTAAGCCTAATAGAAAACTTGCAACATGAACTCCAAAATACAAAGAAGTTCTAAACTAGGACACCCATAGAAGGTAGGATCTACCACATGAATTATGACACTTCTAAACAATAGATAAGGTTTCACATCACAACTCAATGGGGTCGATCCTAAGGAAAAATGAAATAGGAAAATGATAATGAAAAAATTCATAAATGGGAAAATCTAACCTACATGCCAGTTTTAAGATCATTACCTGTCAGAACGGATCAACATGGAACGAAAATGTACCAAAAAAAAATGTCTTCAAAGTCTTGTATATAATACCAAAAACAATCACAAAGAAGTTAATAAGTTCAATATAGAAACCTCTGATAAAAACAAGTATTAAGGGATACAAAACTCAAAAACAAGAAACCCTAAAAGTATAGTATGTATAGAGGACCGCACAACCTTGCGACTTATGCATTTTAGTTCTCTAGGTAGACCCCATTGTTAGGCTCAAGCCAAGGGTTTTGTTGGTAACCAACCAGTAAAGCTTCCAGTTCAAGAAGAGGTTGAGGATCCAGAATCATAGCTTCAAGGATGGCCTCATCTGAAGGCAACTCAACATCCATGAACCCGGGGCTCGACAACACACAAACACCAGGGCTCAAGGTATTACAAACAGTAAGATGAGACTCAAGAGGAAACACCAAATTACTCGAGACAATGGGGGAAAGGAAGGGCTCCCATGCTCCCATTGGATAAAACACCCGATCAATTTCCTAGACCTTGTCTCGAGAGGGAAAACATGACTGTAAAGATGCAATCTCAAGAGCAATTGAACATCAAGGATAAGACACCACATAATTCACCCGTGGTGGGGAAGAGTCTACTTGAACACTAGGAACACACAAAGGGGAAAACTGAGCTGAAATCGAACTAGGATAATGATTATCATATGGAATCTGATCAATAGTGACAATGCTTCTGTTGTGAGGGAAATTCATCACATGAAAGAGTGTAGACACCACAACCTTCATCGCATAAACATAATCATGCCCAAGAAGTATATTGAAGTCTAAAGGGACTAGCACCACTAACAGATTGATTAGAATAATATTCCCACTTAAGGTAATAGGAAATCGAGGAAGAATCACCAAAAAATCACTAGGTCTTATGTTGAAATCCAGCAACTCACTACTAACTGACACAAGCTTGGGAGAACCCAAATCTTACCAAGCCGAGGAGGATAAAATACTTACAGAGGATCCTTCATCTACAATACATTGACGAACACCTTTCAACATAGATTCAACTAGAATAGTTATCTCGAAAGGTGTAGAAGAAGGAAGGTGAGGCTCCACAATATCATTCCAATCAAAGGAAACCATTTTAGTACTTGGAGGGAGTGTACTAAAAGAGAGTGGAATGCCCCCTTGTTCATAAGGTACTGAATTGGAAATTCTAAAGACACAGTTGAAAGATGCATCACTCCCCAAAAGAAGAGTGGGATCGACCAAAGATTGCATCAGCGACATCACTTCCTTAGACTCGTCACTCTTCGAGAGAAGAGTGGGATCGATCGAAGATTGCACCGACTCAACCACTTTGGAAGACTGGTCACTCTCCAAGAGAAGAGTGGGATCGACTGAAGATTGCATCAACGTTACCAATTCCTCAACCACTAGTTTAATATGATTTGTGACAATATGGTCAATAGATGCATCACCCTCCAAAACGAGAGTGGTGTCGGCTGAAAATTGCATCGGCACAACCACTGCATCAACCAACGATTGAAAAGATTTTTGGGAAACCAAAGGTGACTTAGAACTAGAAGGGCCTTCAGACAAGGACCATGCTCTTCCTACAAAGACAATAGCAGGGCACAAATGAGTAAGGTGATCTCCTTTGCAAATATTACAACGGAACTTGGGATTACCTCCTATATGTCTAGGCTTCTCAACTGTATCAATGCCCCCAACATGACTTGCAACGGTTGGTGACATGCTCCCATCATGAATTGCAGAGGCTAGTAGCTGATATCCAACATGAATGATAGAGGTTGTTGATATTACGCTAGTATGACTAGTAGTGACTGGACTTTTTCTCCCAGCATGACTCGCAAAGAATGGTTGCTTTCCCCCATCATGACTAGTAGAGGCTGGTAACACGTCTCCAATGTGACTAGCAGAGGTTGGTGACAGGAATCCAACATGACTCACAGAGGTTGGTGACAGGAGTCCAACATGACTCACAGAGGTTGGTGACTCAATGCCAATATGACTAGAAGTGGATAGAATTTTACTTCCAACATGACTTGCAGAGGGTGGTTTCTTTCCCCCAACATGACTCACAGAGGCTGGTGATAGTCCCCAAAATGACTAGCAGAGGTTGGTGAACTCTTTTTCTTACTCTTCCTCTTCTTTTTAGACTTTTGGTTACTAGTAGAAAGGCTTTCACCAGAAGAGGGAGAAGGAGAAGGAGTAAACTTGGTGGATGTATAAGGTGAAGGATCAAAATCCATATGATGCCCTTAACATAAGGTGATTATTTTAGAAGCATCAAGAGAATTCGAGACATTCGAAGTGGCCCACAACCAAACCGATTGTCCTAAATTCAACCTAGGAATGTTCAAAGTGGCCATCAAGGGGGAACCAACCTTTCCAAAAATAGGAAAAGTAAAAGAATCCCCTTGGGCAGGGGTTCCTTGGTTGATATCCTCAAGAAAATTTTCCAAATCATTCTTATGCACAGGTTCATCCCTTGTGGGATTATTTACGTCCAAAAAAGTCTCACACACTAACTATGGAAAACCAGTGGTATAAAAGCCCATGCCTTCTAAGAGGTAGCTCCACAATTTCAAGAGAAAATCCAGAGTCCTTCCTGACTAGCAGAGAGGTTGGTTGACCACTTTGAAACAATGATCCAAAAACAATGATACTGAAACAAACTAAGGCCAACTATACAAAGCAACACCCCAATAAAAGTTCCTAAGAGAAACATCGCAAGAAAACAACTTCTCCAAAACTTCAGCCCAGGTGGATGAGGTCCTGAGTCCAAAGGAATGAAAAAGTGGGAAGGGACCTTCTGGACGAAGGCATGGGTTGATTAAGCCCTGTGAATTAGTGAACAAAGGAGTGAGAAGCAATTATCCCGACCTCCACTAAACAACCTTATCTGTTGCAAGCACCCATGCTTCGCGGGGAACCCTCTAGTTGTACTGAAAAGTGTGATATGAAATTTTCCCTAGGTACCACGAAAAACCCTCGCAGTCACCTCTAAGATCCTTAGGAAAAGAAACTAAGGTCACCAACTCGCAGTCAATGTCTAAGGGGTACAGTTGAAAGTTAGGATCGAATGTCTGGGTAGGGTAACTGAGCCCAAAAATATTCCAGAGGACTGACGCCAGATGGGTTGGTATCACTTCAGGAAAAGCCCCCAATATATGATCTCTCCACTACGCTCAGTTAAGATTTGGAGGGGATATCTCCTCGACTCTCCTTTACGCGACCTCATGTTGACTCCTATGTTAGAGGAGCTTCCCAACTATACTTATACGATAGTTGGATTTGAGCCTCTCCCTAGATCAGACTCCTATGTTTGTTTTTTGTCCTTAGAGAAATTAACTCTCCAACCTAAACCAAGGCCCTAACTCTAAACTAGTATATTAACCCTAGAAACATAGTCTAGTACATTTTAAGTTTAGCGTTCGTTTTAGCGACTATTTTTACTCAAAGGGTATGGAGTGAAACCGATGTTGTTTGAAACTCTTGCAAAATATGAAACTTATAAGAAAAATGACAAATAAACTTTACACTAATTCTTCAATGAAAAAGAGTTTCAAAAAACAAAATGCATGAACGATCCTTCAAACCTTGAAATGCAATTTTTTCCTATGTTGGTATCTTTTTATTTTTTTAAATAACATTGCAAACAATGCAAAGAAAGAAAGAGACCTAACTAGCAAAAACTAGGTTTTTTCATTTTCTTTTTATTTCTACCAAAGCAAGCAACATGCCTAAAGACCCGAGTTCTAGTAAGAAAATTATTTTCTTGAAACATTTAGAGACAAGGGAATTAGAGAAGAATGACCAGCAAACAAGCAATTTTTTCTTTTCTGTTACTAAAAGAAAATAAATGCAAATGAGATGAAATTTTTCTTTTTCTTTTATGAACACATGGAAGAAGGTAAAGAGAAAGAAAGAGAACAATCAAGAATCACTGAAACACAACAATTGAACTGGAAACTCATCCCAACTACACATGAATGACCTTTCGATCAACCTAAATAAGCTTATAACCAAAAGACTAACCTAACTATAGGCAAGATCTTTTATATGATTCCAAAGTTTTCAAAGACTTAACACAAAAAGCAAAAGCAAAAGCAAACCCAAAAGGCTCAGATTATACTGAAGAACCAACTAGATCCTCCAAAATTGAGAGAAAGGCTAAAAAATTCCAATTCTTACACATATATGCGACTATGTACACTAGGACTCGTGGATATCCGTGGGTAATACAAATGAAAATCACGGATATCCATGATTCATAAAGGGACAAAACTCGGATGCACCAGTAAAACTTGAAAAAAAAAAAAATCCAATCCAGAAGGAGGCTTCCATAAACTTTGGACAAAGTTTCTAGATGGGAAATGCTTTGAAAATAAATCCTAGAAAACAGGAAAAGTTACAGAAATCAAAGAAAACACAAGACACCCTAAGACCAATCCAAACTAGGAGAATATATCCTCAGTATGGTCGCCAATTCTGTTACGGGAATTTTTCCTTGTGACCTTGGGTCATGTCACAATAGAGCGATACCATATCTAAAAGACAAAACCTACCATCACACACAACAATGCTATGAGAAAATAACTAGTTTGATGAGAGAAAGAGAGAGGGAGAAGGACAGGCCTCACACCTTGTATCCTACATCTGATGTCGATCCTTGCTCGCCACCTTTGATGTTTCTCATGATCTCCACTGGTATCAACCTGGAAAAGAAGACCAAGTCTGTGTTGCAACAATGTATTTATGAATTCGAATCATACATATAATGTGAAAATATTCAAGTACATGAAGAAAAATAACATACATCAACATATTGAAATCAATTTACACATGTATGGAGGGAAAGCAAACTCTTTTATTGAAAATGGTAAAAGTGGGTAGTTAAAACGTGACTCGAATCGTTGGCATTGCCTCAAAGCCAACCACCTAGGTTCCTCCACTGGTCCTTCAAGCATCAACTAAGAAAGATGGCCCTTCTTCGGATGACCCAAAATGGACAGGAACATACTCTATGGTCATATATGGAAGAAGAAGGAGTACTGGAAAGCAAGTTCTAGAACAAAGGGATGCTTCTTAGAGGATTAAGGTAAATAAGGAAGCTTGAAAATTCATCAGCATAATATTGCACCTAGGTTTTCACCCCTCACCCATGTTCTCAAAGGTGCCTTTATACCATCCTCAAGGGGTTGAGGTAGTTGAATTCCATTGTTTACGGGCCCATGGGAGTTTGGGAACGAGCTCAATCGAAAAATGTGCTCGAAAATGTGGATTATTTTATTTTTTCATATTTTTTGAGGGCATCCACGGGTTGCAAACTAGCAAGGCGCAAATGTCTATGGTTTGCACACTGGTGACCTGCGAATGGAAACAAAAATGTTGTTTTTTAGATGAGTTTGGTGCAGGAAGATGGGATTTACATTTGCAATCTAGGGAAAAGGACTAAGCCATCTCACAAATGCAAGTGATGTGGAAAATTGTGGTATAACAATGTGGCCCCCTATGCAATGAAAGTGGCCTCCCTTAAGGACAACTTGTCTAATTTGAATAAGCAGCCCAAATACTAGAAGATGCAAATGGAGATCAAATTCATTGAAGCTAATAATAAAATAAGTGTTTGTATAATGTGGAAGTAACGAAACACATCTTTTCTCTGCAGGACCGAGAAAAGGAATCAAGCAATTATCTTACCATTCTTAAGATTGGGATGAATGAACTATATGACTTTGTGTATTTAATTTGTGACACCCTTGCTAGAATTTCTTGCCACATAAACCTCCCCCACAAACCATGTTTGAAGACAACTCCAACCACCAAGATAGGAGTGTTCCTAAGAGGAACCATATATCACCAATGAAATTGATGTTGTGGTAATATCTTAATGAAGTTTTATTCTTAGTGGGTTATATTTTTTGTGTGTTTATTATTATTAGGTCAATATGCTAGAGCCTATATCTACAATTTTTTAGCAACATATTGTTGTAAGATTTTTACCTCTTTATTTTCTAAAGCCTTTGTTTGTGAAAACTATGATATCAACCCCAACTAATTTAGGATTGCACTGAGGTTGTATATGCTCAATGATAGTGTTGTTTGTGGAATGATACGCATAGTCATTAATCTTAAAAAAAATGTTCTCATATAGATATTTCTACTCAAAATACTTCTTAAATTGTTCAAGGTGATATTTTTTGGAGTGAGTAAATAAGTGGAGAAACTCACCATTTCCTATGAGTTTGTTTTTTTCCAATGAGGCAAAGTTCCACCTTGATCTACTCATTTTTTCAAAATTCCAATGATCTAGACCATTTTTAAATGGGCCAAAACATCTAAGGAAAAAGTTGCATGGTCAAAGTTACCATCAATCAAGTGGAACTGTAACTTTAAAAAAGATTCCTACCAAATTTGGAGAAGAATTTAAATAAAAAATACGTTCAATTTGTCCACTAATTAACTTACTCCATGTTTTTCCATGATTCTCTTCACTTGCACACAATGTTCACATAACAAAGAATCCTAACTTATGAGATTGAAAATGGTCATTCTTGCTTCCATGTTCCCTAAATAATTATGGAGTTGTAAATATTTTCTCATTCTAAAAAACCATGCTTCTTCTTGTTGAGAGTTTGTTTTCCCATCAAGGATGGGCGATTTAATCTAACAAAACTCTCCCAAGATTTCATCTCATTGGGATCTCTTTCTCATGTGGGCCTATCCCCAAAGGAGTGGGTTTTATCAAAATATTAGTTTGGTGCAAAAACTTCCATAGCCAATGACTTTGAAGAGGAGGGAATTTTAAGAAGTCAGGAACATTGGAAATTTATTGGGTCTCTACTTACAACATCATGTAGTGTTCCAATACATGCTTACACTTTAGGATGCTTACAAAAGATATTTTTGATGGACTTGAAACTAGACATTAATCGAGCCATTTCTCTAGATGTTTCTTTGTATGTTATGGAGGATGCAATAATGTGATAATTTGGATGTTAATGTGGAAATAAATAGAGTCTATCCAACCATGCAAAAGAATCCATAACAACAACTAGTGGATGCAAGAGAGACCATTTCAAAAGGTGATTGGGTTGAAATTTTTGTTTGGATGTTTCATTGGTGGTGTCCCCTTCAAAATCCTGTAGTGGCCAAGACTTTGTTTCTTGTTAAATGCAGTAGCATTGACATGGGTATGGACTATTGTACGCCCAAGTGGTTGTGTTTTGGTGATGGGCAATTTTGTAACCAAAACAATCCTATTTTGCTTCTTTTTTTGTGGTGGTTGCTTAAGAGACCATTTTCTTTGTATAAAATGCTTGTATGTAATTTACTATTTATATTAATTATTAAAGGAAACAATTTATCAAAAAAATAAACATATACAATAGTTATGATACATGTGTACATGAAGTGGCTGTAATGGTTAGGATCAATAGGCGTGGGTATCCATATTGTCCAATTCTAAAATGACATGCATTAGAATACATATGATGGTTATGTTTATAACAATGTCTTTGACCTTGTTTAAATTGTATTGTACAAGAGGGATACATTGTACAAGTAAATATAGATGAAAGAAACTCATAAAGCTATCCAAAAAATAAAAAAATGAACATATGAGGTAATTTTCTCAAACATATTTGTCTAATAGTGCCCCGGGAATCAATGGTGAAACCATCTTGAAAATTATGAAATATATTGATCAAGATCATGAGAACCCTCCACAAAAATAAAACTCTTGATTTGCTTGAGGTAGAATGCTTGAATAAATACCAACTTTTATTCAACCTTGTTGTTAGGCATAAGCAAGACTAGGTCTAGTCACATTAACTAATGAAGATCGAAGTGGATTTCAATGCAAAATAACATCATTCTTTTTTAAACTAATCAAGGAAACACCTTAAATGATGTTTGAATAGTCCATGATAACTAGCACAATATGCGAGTCAATAAAGTCACCTATCATAATGGACTAATGCTTGGTGTTGATAGTTATCAAGGCTTTAGTCACTATTACTAGTCGAAATGGATTTGAAAGCCTTGCAATTGAATTATAACTTGATCAATCCTATGAATGGTAACCATGCATGACAACTCATATATCACTAAAGAGACCCAAAATATCAATTTGAGGTGCACTACTCAATGTCCTCAACCAAATAATTTGACACTTTAAGATCTAGAAATGATCCCCCTAAATTTATGTTGGTTAAGTAGTTGTCTTCATTTTAGTAAATGATATGATCAACTTGTTAAATGTAGTTGAAGGTTGTTCAGTTAATAAAAAAAAATATAATATGCTTTAAGATCATGCACTTTTCCCTTACACAATGAGGGTGCCACCAAAACACACATTACATGAAGTTAAGAATGTCTAAGGAAATTTTGTTTAAATTCTTGATCTAGTACTACAACCTCTGAGGTCATAATATATCTAGCTAATGCTATATCTGCTTTGTCTTTTCCCATGGGAGTGTCTTTTTCCTTATTCAAACTGTAACCCTTAATATAGGCTTCACATAGTCACTATCAAGAGTGTGCATAAAATATGTAGGCATGCATGGATCTAGAATTGATCTTAATTCTAAACTCGACTAACAATGCAAAGCTCAACTTTTCTCTCTCAAGACTAGGTAATCAAGGAGGATTGAATGCAAACACAAATCTATCATTAATTAGAAAAGGTAGCTATTCTCTAGTCATTGCTACAAGGAAAATGGCCCAGTGGTAAGAATAGGTCAACAAGACATCCGTAAGAGATATCCTCACAAACAAATATTAGAGTTCATCAATAATGGAATAGGTATTGTCTTTTGTCAAAATAGAGACAACTCTACAAAATGCCACTTTGATATCCCTAATTATCATGGTTGATCTTTTTGGAAGAGAGAATGACTCCAATCCTTAAGGAGGAACACTAGAAGAAAGTTATTGAGAATATTATTAATACAGTGCACCAAATTTCCATTTCACTTGTGTTGTGTTGTCAAATATACTTACGCAACAAAGGACTTGATGTCGATTAGTCCAACAAAATTTGCACTCCTTGATAAAACAACTTTCAAAAGGAGGTCACATTGTTGGAAGTGCTTGGTGAGGAAACTTTTGAGACAATTGATGCTTTGGATCCTTTTACAAGACGATGGTTTTAAAAGATTGTTACCCCTCTTGTTCTTGCCATCTCTTGCAATGCATTTACCTTTTCTATCATTTGATTATTTATTTTGATCATGATTAGGAAAAGGGTCTTAGAATATGAAAAAATTTGAACTCTATGAATGATTAATTATCTTCCTTTTTCTTTTTAATCCTTTTCTAGGTATGATGGTTGTTGTTATCATGTCCCATAACTTGACGTGAGTTGTAAAATTTGTTAAGATAATATGGAAAAAATGGTTCTATTTTTTGGGGGGGAAATCAGGCATATTACAATGATCGATCGCATGGACTACTCAATTCCCTTTTATTTCTTCACTTCTATGGTCTCACTAACAACATATCTTTTTTCTCTTGTTATGAGTAGGCATGCAAGGTAGTCGAGATTTTTATTAATTACTTTGGCTAGCATGGATTTGAGTACCTAAATGATGAAACAACTATCAATTATGTCCTCATAGGGCACTAGATATCACTCCATCCCTTTATGGCATAGATTTGGTTGACGATCAATGATAAATAAATTGTTCTGAAGGAAAAGGTGAAAATATCAACCACAAGCTCCCTTCACCTTCTAATAAAGGAAAAATCAAACTCATTAGTCACTTGTTGGAGAAAATAAAGATGATAAATTATCATGTCATATGACTTTGAGATATTGAAGTATTGCATAAAAAATCCACTAATTATTGAACTAAGTTGACCCCTTGGGTTAATAGAGGAATCACATTAAGTGGCACCATCGAGAGAACAAGGGAACAACTTCAAGATGACATATTTGGAATAATGAATTCATCATAGTCCAATGTAAGGGTATATACATGGGAAGCAACAAGCATTATTAAATTTGGAAAGTTCAAGGATAGGGTAAAGGTAATATACAAACATCCAAGGCAAAGGATTATTGAGATAACTTGTATAAGATGTTCGGATCCCTATTTGAGGTTGATGTTTGATGTTTGATAAGAACCATGGCATACAAGGATGGCATGGAACAACATTAATTTCCCAAAAATTAGATACATGTAGAAATCGATTGTGAGGAAATGGTTTGTTTTTCAACACATGAAGGAATTTGAGATGCCATTGGATTAGTACTAGGTTTTTTCCATTGGAGAACAATTGAGAATGGAAAGAATCACTAAGGAAATTTTGACGAACTGGTTATGGCATCAATCCATTTACAAAAGGTTGAGAGATCCTAAGTTTCATAATATGATATTTGGTCACTCCCAAAGAGGATAAGTAACAAATGCCCAGACTTTCTAGGAAAAAATCCACAAATTAGGGAATTGACCTCACAAGGGAAATAAGCTAAGAAAAGATCACCATTGAAATGGCATGAAGATCTTTCCATTGAGATGGAGTGATTATTCTAATTATGATAGAGAGGTCAAGGGCATAAGGGATTAAGAGTACAACACATTCAATGATGATGGTAAAGAATGTGTTTGACATCATCAATGAATGGATGATGTGAAATGAGAGTGATAAAGTTTGAATGGAGATGACACTAGCAAAATATTGATGCAGTAGACTTCTAATTAGATACATCCACTTTGTGAGGGAATAGAGAAACATAAAGGGAAAAATCCTATTCTATCTTTGATATTTATCCCAATCATCAATTGTAGCAAGCTCCTATATGCTCTCAATGCCAAAATTCAAAGTAGATTCAACATGAGGTTCCATAAAGTTTGCTCAAGGTTTACAA
>ML845499.1:33053-48870 GCA_009831015.1 Picea engelmannii | reverse complement strand
GTGCTTTGTAGCTGAGAGCTTTGTGATGTGAGTGTAATCTCTACGTTAGCATTTACCCTTCTAATTTACCAAACTACTTGTACATGTTACTTATAATTTACAATTAATTGTTAGTAGCTAATTTATCATCAATTAACAACATTTGTTGAGGATTGCTTCATTCTTACTGAAGAAATACTTAAAAAGTGATGTATATGTGACTGATTAAATTTGGTTGGTTTTCTTTTTGTGTTAATACAATCCAACTACCATCCAAAGATATATTTTAGTTTTCGAAAAATCGACAAGCAATGACAATTCCATAAGAATCGAATTTTTAAACACTATGGTAAAGAATTCATTAAAACGGGGCATCAAGCTACAAAGCTCCACTCAGCCTACATGATTGTTTATTTCTCTCTGAGAAAATATTTATAGCAATGGCGATCAAGCCAATAGAATACAATAATGGGTTAATGTTGATCTCCTTATTCAAGGACACTTGGGCTTGCCCTAGAAGCTCCTCTTGTCCCTATAACAGGGG
Organism: Picea engelmannii; assembly: GCA_009831015.1. Taxonomy (NCBI): domain Eukaryota; kingdom Viridiplantae; phylum Streptophyta; class Pinopsida; order Pinales; family Pinaceae; genus Picea; species Picea engelmannii. The sequence continues at coordinate 48,347 of ML845499.1, read as the reverse complement.
CATTCATCTTTGTTCCTTTTCGTGCCCGATGGAATGCACTTGCATACATTGCAACAGATACCTCAGAATTTTAGACATTCCTTTCATCGAGGGGCCACCTTACATCGTCGATCACACTCGCTCTTGCAATCTGCTTCTCCCCAAAAAATACACACAAAATTTATATACAATTTCAAAATCATTACCAATTGAAATGAGTTTATAACTAGAGAGAGTTTATGTATGCCTGATATGGATTTATACCTATTAGAGGTGGAGTTGGAGAAAGAGATGGAGATGAGGCTGGATGAACCATAATATCTCCCCTTCCATTTATCCTCTGATCTATGTTGAGAACAACCTATAAAACAAATGAATACAAACCTTCAGAATAATATACAATACTCTCACATTTTCAAGTAACCCTAATAATATCGCAAGACTGACCTTCCATTCTAGGGATGTGATCATAACCAATAAAACACACACATACACACAAGCATTGGCCTTCCTCATCTTTCTGGTGGGGATATTACTAAACCCTTGATACACAAAATATCAGGGTAGTGTGGGTTTATAAAGCAGAGGTGCGGGGTGACCTACAAAGGCTTATGAGAAGATGTGAATCACGACCATAGCTAGTTATTCCCATGTGCTCATATGCTATGGTGTGCATTATTGAATGCAAAGTATGTCCATAATATAGATATAGGATTAAGCCAATGAGTGCATAAACCCATTTTTTTAGAATCTTGGTCATAGTTTCACTTGATTTCAGTTTGATTAATGGAAATGTATAAATTCTCCTTCAACAATTCCACTTCAATTTTTAAATTTTGGCTTGCCTCTTTATGAGTAGAGTTACCTTCCCATTAGTCTAGGATTCTAGATTCCTGATTCAGGAGCAGGTCTAGGTAGGAGCTGGTTCATTTTATATAGAGTGGGAGTCGCAGTTCCATAGATATCCATTCATGATTTGAAACAGGGGAGGAGGGGAGTGGGAGGAGTTTTGCAGCAGATTCCCATCATCCAACCTACATTGAATTCCCGAGGGGATGTCCAACTGCAACAATTTGACACGATGGGATGGGTGGAATGGAGCATTGCGAAGGGGCATTATGGGCTCAGTCGGAACGAGGCCATGCGAACAGAGAGTTGTGTTGACAGATTAAAATTCATTCTACGGGATGGGGTCCCAGTGCTGGAGACATATCATCGAGCTCCATTTCATAGAATGAATATCCTACACCGATAAAAATATGCAAAAGCTTAGTTTTAACAATACATCATTAACAAAAGAAGAACATGAACTATATACAGATAGATATTATATTGAAAGCTAATATAACATTACTCACAGGAATAAATCTTTAAGCAATCCATAGTTCCATATTCTTCTTCATAACATACATTCGTTCATTATCCTTTTTTCTTTATCCCAAAAGTTTAATTTCCCTTGTGACTTAAACAACTGTGAGTATTTAAACAATAGTATGGATTGATCCTCATATCAACATGACAGAGGTGAATCCTTAAAAAAATAGCATGTTTTTAAACTGTGTAACCTAACGTCTACTCATAATAGAAGAGTTCTATAAAAAGGATAATTATGTCCAACAACTAATCCAAAAGTTTGTTGTGATCACAAAGAGAAGCTACAAATCGACCTTTTAAACTAACTCTTATACTAATTAAAACAAAATGAAATATGAACAACATCCAATCGTCCTCGTCATTGTCATTGATAAAATCTTCAATCTTCCCATGACCTATAAATAAACAATAAAAATAATTAAAATCAATTGAAAACCAATGAAAGACTAACTGCAGAATCTCAGATTTTGTAGCGTGTCTCTAAAAATTAACAAAACAAACAAAAACTAATTTCAAAATTAACTTTACCAAAAATTACATTTTTTAAACTAAATATGAGTGTAGAGTAGATTCCATAACCATATTAATGTTGGAGGATTCCTTGACATTAGCGTTTTGACAATTTTTAAATATTTTGTCTGTGTGTAAGGAATTGTACTCTTTGTTATTGATCAATCCTTCATTTTCTCTCCTAAGATCTATTTTATGTCTTTGTAATTGTTCAAGTCATGCCTGCATGTTAGGAACAACCTAATGGTATCATTCTTCCCATACTTGGAACCCATGACATCCTTTAGAAAATAGATTTTCCTTAGGATGGTGTTGCTTGATGTCAGAGGGATTTCCTTCTAGGGAAATACTTCTTAGGGAAGCACCAATGCCTGACATGCCCTCGATTTTATGAAGGAATGGGCGTAATTTATCCACAAAATTATAATAGGGTTGTGTCTCAGGTTTCAATTTTCCATCCAAGTTTTCATCATGAGCTTCTAGGTCATCAAAAACTATAGGTTCCTTAGGAGTTGCTTGATTCTTGGATCTATTCTGAATCATTATAGAAATTCTGTGACCTAGCCTTTTTTTTTTAAATCAACCTATTCCTTAATCTGAACCTGATCTTCTGAAAAATTCATATGTGAATCACTCTCTCATGAAACTGATGATTTTCCCTGTTCAAATGTTGGTAGAGGTTTGTGCTTTAGTCGATTAAAAATTGACTCTAGGGTTTGAGTTTGTGCTATATTTTCCTTAGCTTTACTTCAAGTGAGACGAGGAACAAGGGTAGTATTCGATCCATCGTCCAAAGGGACAGGAAGATCAACATGAAGTTGAACTTCTAACTGAATTTCCTCAAATACATCATGAGAACGGTTTGACACCTCGGCCATCTCGGACACAAGATTTGGTTCTGAAATAGGCTTGGGTAGGAAACTATCTCTAGTAATAAAATTATACCTGTCATCCCCTATCTTGGCAATATGGTTTTCTACCAAGATACAAATTAAACCATGGTGGAAGAGACTAGTTTCAGGATTTTTAATCCTTGTTTGGTAAGTCCTTCCCATATTGGTGAGGATTTTCCATAAATAATAGGGCATGTTCAAACAAGAGCCTGTAAACACCATTAGAAAACATATATGGTAGTATAAAATCAAACCAAAACGTCCTTCGCATGTCACAAAATGCTTTATAAGAAGTAGTAAACTCTGCCATTTTTTCTTGAATAGAACTAGAGGCGTACCTTTAATATTGTACTTGGTGTGTTTGGCTACTAGAAAAACTTGCCACGAAACCCCTTTTACCATGGTATTTTTAAACCACCTATCCCCTTCCAAAGGTAAGCCAATGGCCTGAGAGATGAGGGCTTCATTGACATCAAAATGTATATCCCCAACCTTGGTGTTTTGGCCATCAAATGTTTGGGCGAAGCCACTAGCTACTTCAACATTATAACCTATGAATGCATGGATGAAGTTTAACCACCTTGCCCGACATAACATTTATGTCACAATATTTTTCTTGAGAAAAACCTGAGGATTATTTAGTTCAATTCTTACCACGGGGTCCATGAGTCGCTTTGTAACTAGGTTAAAGAATAGGGTAATTTGAAAAAGAAACAAAATAACCCTATGAAGCACAGAGGATTCATTGTACACAGATAAAAGCAATATCAAATACCTCATTCACATGGCTCATGCGAAAATATTGAAACATGGCGAATGATTTGAACCCGCATGCCACCTAAAATGTCGATGAATTTAGGTATCGATCTCATACCAAAGAACAACAAAGTTGTAGGAAAAATGACCCATGTTCTCCTCAGAGATTTCCACGAGCCACTGCATCCTGATCATGAGCAAGGGTATAGTCATTTCAGGGTTTAAGGAATGATTTAGCCAGATTGATAGGCATAATCGTGGAAAGATCACGAAATGGTCCAAATACATAACGAAAACCCTTACTGAAAACCATATCGAATACCTTAGATGTATGTTTAATATGATCCCTCCATAAATTAATTCAAAAAATCATATCATAAGTTTTTATTTCGACCAACGTTCTCATAAAATGTTAAAAAGGATCATCTAATATAGTTCCGATATGATTCCTAGTAAAATGAGCTTAGAATTAAAGGATACAGAAACTTAATAAAGTTTTTTTTCTAAATCAAACTTTCAATTAATCACTCCCAAAAAGAGTAATGGTATCCTCTTTTAAATGAGACTAGGAAATGCAAGAAGTAATCATTGATCATAACAAGACATGTATAATGACATTGTTCAAATCATTTAACAAGCGATATCAATGAGAAAAAATACTTAATTTCATGCTTCACGGTCATGAAATTAAGGATAAACATGTAATCACGATATAAAAAATAACCCACTCAAACCCAAAAAATGACAGAAAAGAAGCATACTAAAAACTGTAAAAGCAAATGATTATATAAAACCAACCAAAATCACCAAAGAAACATTTTTTTACAAAGAATCTATCAATCTGATGAAGATAACATACTGGACAACCAACAATTATAAAGGTAAATCTATATTTCAAACAAAAATAACAGGGTGTTAGTTGGGGGAGCCAACAAATGGAGACTAACTAGGCGAAGTAGTGATCTCTACATTTATTCAACACATCTCACCATGAGGAATAAACATAAGAGGTACCAAATTGTTTGATTTTCAGATTTCCTTAAGAAAATATATTTCTTGGTATATATAGTATTGATATCAGTTCTGTAGACATATAGAGATTAATGTTACCATAATTCATGTATTGGAGGGAAGTACTTTCTGGGAATTGAAAACTGAAAAAAAATTCCATCAATGGATCATAATTATTTTAAGAATGGACCTCAATACCACAAGAAGGGTTGTTGCTGCCAGTAGACATTCATGGCCTCAAAAGGGTTGTATTTTAACCTATCTGAACTATTTAATCCCACCTAATAGTTAAAGCACACATGATGGATCATACCTGGAGTTATTAAGTTTTAATTCTTCACGAATTATAGGAAACAAATTGAAAGCCACTGCTCTGGCTTGGTGACCAAATAGAAGCATCATCCATTGTGGTTCATGGAGGTGCAAAAGTTGGCTCGTGATGAGACCTCTTGTACTTCAGTATGTGTGTGTTGAAAGATACTACCCTAGCTTGGTAACCATAAATGGTAATTCACTTCCGTAAAATTCCAATGGTCATGATGGACCATGTTAGCACTTTGTAAATCTGTCTAGCTGAAAGACAGATGACGTAGGTAACTGTTTCAACCAACTTTAGGTTGGATTCTGAAATTTGCAACCAGAGAGGGATCTCTTGGGCATATAGCTACTTAAAATACTTGAAATATTTGACAATGCGTGTACAGAGGTCAGATTCTACCATAATGTAAAATTTAAAGGTGGTAGGAAAAAACATAAAAGCAGGGTCATTGGGCAATTGGGTTCGTTCCTGAAAACATATGAACAGTTATAAGCTATGTATTTCCATAGGGAATAGAGGAAAAATAGGTATGATGTTCATCCAAATAAGTAATAAGAGATGGCAGAGGAAAAGAGAGAAAAAACTACTATCAGCAAAGGTGTCCAATAAAGGGAGAATCTCTTGGTATAGTGTTAGAAGAGGAAACATGAGGGTTGGCTACTACAAGCAGAGCACCAATCATGACTGAAGTCTGAACCAACAACCAAAAAACACATAACAAGTATAACCGATGTGAGAAGGAGCACCAATAAGATGAATTCCTTATATTACTTAAGGATTATTACTAGCAACAAAACACATTCATGAATATGAAATACAAGAAAACATACTGAACATCAAAACTGTGACGAATCTCGACTATCTAAGAAAGCCTTATCTTCTTATATTAAAATTCAGAAGAAATTACAAAGTTCTCCTACTACGAGGGCAGGACCCTCTCCAGTAAGTCCAACCATTCATTATCTTTGTAATAATATATATAGATAAATTACATATGAGGCCCAAAACAAATTATCTTCCCCAAGATTCCAAAAATAGCTATTAGTTACAAAGGGAGTAACGTACTAAAACCGAGATCCTACTTCTTAGGGAACGTTATAAACAAAAAAAATAGACAGATTTTGGATTTTTACCTTGAATGCCACTTGTCTGCATCATCACAAAATTCCCTAAAATATACTAAATTAAGCCTGTAATTTATTTTAGGTTTGCAATCTCTTCCTTTAAGGTGTCAATCCAAACAGGCTAGCTTTCTCCAGTACCTTCGACCATCCCAACTTTAGTCTCTTTCTTTCATCGCTTGCTTCTTTTACTTTGTCCATCTTGCATGTAGGATCTATCCGCATATCCATTAATGATTAAATCCTTCATTATAGGATTCAATCTGATCTCTTCACCTCCTCCTGGTTCATCTGCAAACTTTGTGTGAAATTTTGTTGCCAGTATTCATACAACAAGTTTTTCTTTCTTCTTCATTGATATTTTTTTTCAGATTATTTGAATATCCTGGTTTTTTGAAGGCCACTAGATTTTTCTCCTCCATTTCCTCTGGTTTTCCTGGAAATAGGAGCCTATTCCTCTCAACTGTGCAGGAGTTAGATGAATCGTTCATTTTTTTATCATCCCGCTTTGGAAATATAACGTCAACTTCCCGAAACAGAGTAATGTCACCCATGTTTTGAATGACAGTCGCCATTGAGTGCTAATCATGGGCTACTGATGAACTTCCTTGTAGGGATAATGACCTAGCATGTTTGACCATTGATTTCAAATGATGAGCCTTCGAATCATTTTTTTGGCAGTGCTTGCTTCGCATCTCACAGACAAATGACGTCTAAACAAGTGTCTTGATATGATTTGACTGGCTGTTGACTTTCCTTTCCACATGCGACCCTTGTATTTGATGCATTTAATGATATTTTGACACATGACATCGGGATGGGATTGAGTGGTTTCAATCTCACCCACTTTTCCCCCCGATATGATTCTAGAGGCACCACGTGGCCTCGAGATGAAATTGTGGTATTTGTATCGACCCACTTTCAAAATATTAGCCTTCGCATTAGTTCTCGGCCCGATATGATCCCTGGTCGTTGATCTATGGCGCACACGATCTATGACCTGTCGGGTCCCGTCAACTTCACCTTTCCACTATACTTAGCCCCGTCCTCCAATTTATTGCACTTCTACACCGATTTAGCTTCTTTCTAAGTCTTGAGACTTGGACTCCATATGAAAATTGTTATAGTGATAACATGGGCTCCAACTGGGAATGCTATCCTCCCTGCGTGGTAGCAAAGAATGGTAGACCTTGTGCCTTATCCTTTGGAGTTTCTCTCACAACAGGTCTGTGCTATACCTTGACCTGTCACCAATATTCGTTGAAAATCGAAGTTTGCACACCTCTCTCACTTGGAGGCTTAACACTGGACATATTGCGAGTCATATGACTGAACACTTTATTCAGAGACCTAAAATTGAACATGCTCGATCTACAAGCTTATTTTCATATACCTACCCTAACTGCAAAAATGAATTGTCAATCAAGTGAAATCAAAATTCCAATGCAGCCATGCCAACATTTTATCCACTTCTTGATTACTTTTCAAATGCTTGCTCCAAAGCCTGTTCACCAATAACTCATTTTAGAAGTTATATATGAATTCAAATCTTAGAATTTCAAAATTATTGTGACTGTTTATTATTTATAGAAAAACTGCAAATGGATCTTCCAACACATGCATAAAACAACAATCATGTTTCATTTCTTCCACTGCATTCTTGTTTTCAGGTGATTTTCCCTGTTGATTTCCACTAAGAGGCCAAAAAATCTGTTGAGACTGCTGGAAATAACAATCTTCTGAATCAGGAGACAGTGCTGGATGAAATGAAAATCTTGGTAGAAAGTGATCCATATCTAATACTGATGTTGATTTTTCATCATCTTCATCTCTAAGCTTACAACACATCATAAGTTGTAAATCATGAGTGTTAAAATCCTCCATATAACATGCCACAGGGTCATGAAACATATGAGAAAATATTTATTTTCAATGAACTGCAACAGGAGGACAGACCATATTCACAAATGTTGGTTTTATTTTCTCCTTTTCTTCAATCCTGAGAACATTTTCAGAACCATAACCTTTAAAGGGATTAAATAAAACAACTGCTTCTTTATGATATTTCTGTATTTCTAGTTGAAAAGTAGCATACACTGTTTTGTTGCTTTCCTAAAACTCTATGTAATTTGTTTGTTCACTACTTGAAGTCTCCATAGATGCAGTTTTAGAACCCTCAGCCATGTCTAGGCCACTTAGAATTTGAACAACCACATCATTCATAGGGGAAGAAAGACAACTTTGAAACACTTTGTTTTGCTGGAAGTCTAGTTGGATATCTTCATCAATTTCGGAAGAAGGCAAATGACTTTGAACAATGCTTTTACCAGTTTCCTTTATTGGATCGTGATTGGCTCTCAACAATTCAAAGGAAGAGAAGCATAATGGAAGGTAACTTTCACTTTCAAGTCTATTGCTTTCTTCAAATTCAACATCATGCCTAGAGGGTTTCTGATCTGAAACAGTGTGATTTTGCTTGATTAGTTTGAAAGAAGCAAAACATAATGGCAAGGTTCTTACTCTCTATTTGAAGATTTCGTCATTTCCTTCATTTCTGTCATATGCATATTTTTCGATTTGTTTAGATTGTTGAACATACTTATTTTTAGACTCCTCTTTGACCGATGGATGCAATCCCTTGTAAATTTGTTTCAGTGAATCAGTGTGATTTGGCATCAACACACATTCATTTGTTTCAATGATGACCTTAGGATTTTCTTTCAATAGTTTGAATGAATAAAAGCATAAAGGGAAAGAATTTCCTTCAGTTGTTTCAATACCTTCTTCTTTTGTAACTGTGACATGTAGGCTGATGGATCTCACTATATTGCTGAAAAGGAATATTTTCATGGAGGGAACATGCAGTTGGTTGTTCTAAGAAGTCAACATCATAATCATCATCATATTCATCATATATAGGCACATCAAAAACATCTGTAATATTATCTAACAAGAAAAATCTTGGGACATCAACTTGTTCCTCAACAAGCTAATTTGCAAACTCCTCTTCTTCACTGTCTACAAATGAATATATGAAACAATCAGCTCCATGCTTATCCTGGGGTGGATTAGAAACCACATAAGCACCCTCTCTTTCAATAAGTGGAATATAATCCTTTGTAAAATCAATAGCATTCAAAACTTCAAAAGGACCTATGATACCATCACTTTTATGCTCAAGATTCCAATCAGATGTTCTCTGTTCATATTCATTTTCATGTCCTGGAGCACCCAACCCCTCATTTCGAATCTGTTCACATGCTAGGATATTGTGTTGAATCTCCTGAGCATCATTAAACATTTGTTGTAAAGTCATAGGTTTTCTTTCCATCACGAGGAAAGACAAATCTGGGTGAAGAGTAGTGGCATACTGGAGCATGGCAACAACTTTAGTGGGTTAAATTTATTTGGGAAGATCATAATAAATACTGGAAAACCTTCTACTGAATGTGGGAATAGTCATCATTTATTTTCCTTTTCAAGGCATAGAATCATGTAAGTTGTAGATCCAAAGATTTCTTCTTTCCCCAAAACTTCGAAAAAACACTACTTAGTTCTTCCCATGAGCTAATTGTCTCTGGCTGCAAATGTTTAAACCATTCTTTGGTATCTCCTTTCAAGGATTGAGAGAAGGCCCTCATACAAGCATCGTTATGGTTAATTTCAAACAAATCTATAAGATGTTCAAACTCTTGGATGTGTTTTTCAGCTGTGATGGCATCAGGTTACCTATAGTGATTTGGAGGAAAATCATGAAGGATGTGAGGTAATTTTAAGGGTATGTATCTATGTTGAATCTTGAAGGGTATTGGATCAAGTATAGGAGGTGAAATATCAGCCTTGGTTTCATGAGGCTCATCAACTTGGTCATGGTTATCACATGGCTCAAATGGAAGATTTTGATCAAAATTAGTGATAAACTAAGGAGATATATGTATAACTTTAAGAGGAGGATATACAATTTCAGGATTATCATGATCATGATTTGAATGCAGTAGGTAAAGAAAAATTTGTTTAGCATGTTCAGGAAAGGACAAAAGGTAATTAATAATAAGAAATATTATGTCTTGGAAAAAACTCAACTTCAGGTACTTGTTCTCTCCCATGATATCCTTTAATACCTTTGTCATGGGGTCTCATATTCTAGTGGAGTCTTTGAATCACATTTTAATCTTGAGTGGAGTCACCAATAAAATCTTCAGGCTACTGAGTCTTTGGACAGTGGAGTCGTCGTAAAAATTTTGAATTCTAGATTCTTGAAAATGGAGTCACCAGGTGAATGATATACAACCTTTCTGTGTCTGAATACTCTACACCATTAGTACTCAGATCTGAACTTTGTCATTTCTCCTAGGGAATATTTCTCCTTCGGTCCCCCATAACAACACTAGAATATTAGCACTCTATAAATCTATCTAGCTGAAATACAGATGACAGAGGTAATTGTTTCAACCAACTTTCGGTTGGATTCTGACCTTTCCAACCAGAGAGGGATCTCCCCGACATATAGCTACTTAAAATACTCAAAATATTTGGCAATGCACGTACAAAGGTCATATTCTACCATAATGTAAAATTTAAAGGTGGTAGGACAAAACAGAAGAGCAGGTTCATTGGGCAATGGGGTCCGTTCCTGAAAATGCATGAAGAGTAATAAGCTATGTATTTCCAGAGGGAATAGAGGCAAAAAATAGGTATGATGTTCATACAAACAAGTAATAAGAGATGGTATAGGAAAAGAGAGGAAAAAATACTATCAACAAAAGGTATCCAATAGAGGGTGAATCTCTTGGTATAGCATTAGAAGAGGAAACATGAGGGTTGGCTAATGCAAGTAGAGCACCAATCACTAGTGAAGTCTGAACCAACAACCAAAAAACACATAACAAGTATAACCGATGTGAGAAGGAGCACAAACAAGATGAATTCCTTCTATTACTTAAGGATTACTACTAGCAACAAAATGCATTCATGAATATGAAATACAAGAAAAAATACTGAACATCAACATGGTGATGAATCTCGACTATCTAAGAAAACCTTATCTGCTTATATTAAAATTCAGAAGAAATTAGAAATTTCTCCTGCTACGAGGGCATGCCCCTCTCCAGTAAGTCCAACCATTCATCTATCTTTGTAATAGTGTATATAGATAAATTACATATGAGGCCCAAAATGGATTATCTTCCCCAAGATTCCAAAAATATCTATCAGTTACAAAGGGAGTAACGTACTAAAATGGAGCTTCTACTTCCTAGGGAACATTGTAATTTATTTCAGGTTTGCAATCTCTTCCTTTAAGGTGTCAAGCCAAAGAGGCTGGCTTTCTCTAGTACCTTCGACCATCCCAGATTTAGTCTCCTTCCATCACTTACTTATTTTACTTTCTCCAGCTTGCATGTAGGATCCATCTGCATATCCATTAATGATTAAATCCTTCATGATGGGATTCAATCTGATCTCTTCACCCACTCTTGGTTCATCTGCAGACTTTGTGTGAAATTTTGTTGCCAGTATTCGTACAACAAGTTTTTCTTTATTCTTCATTGATAATTTTGTCAGATTATTTGAATAGCCCAGTTTGCTGAAGGCCGCTGGATTTTTATCCTCCATTTCCTCTGGTTCGCCTAGAAATAGGAGCCTATTCCTCTCAACTGTGCAGTATTTGGACGGATCGTTCAATTTGCGATTATCCCACTCTGGAAATATAACATCAACTTCCAGAAACAAAGTAATGTCACCCATTGTTTGAATGAAAGTCGTCATTGAGTGCTAATCATGGGGTACTGACAAAATTCCATAACGACTTATCGCGTTCGGTCATTGATTTTAAATGATGAGCCTTTAAATCAGTTTTTTGGTAGTGTTTGCTTGGCATCTCACGGACGAATGGCATCTAAACAAGTGTCTCGAGATGATTTGACTGGATATCGACTTTCCTCTTCACATGCGAACCTTGGATTTTATGCATTTAATGATATTTTGACACGTGACATTAAGATGGGATTGAGTGGTTTCAAGCTCACCCTCTTTTCCCCTTGATATGTATCCGGAGGCGCCACGTGGCCTTGAGATGAAACCATGGTATTCGCATCGACCTGCTTTCAAGAGATTAACCTTCATGCTAGTTCTCGACCTGATATGCTCCCTGACCATTGATCTATGGAACCCACGATCTATGACTCGTCAGGTCCCATAAAATTCACATTTCCGCTATACTTAGCCTCATCCACTAGATGTGGCCCCATCCTCTAGTTTATCGCACTTCAACACCGACTTAGCTTCTTTCTAAGTCTCAAGACTTGGATTCCATATAAAAATTGTTACAGTGATAACAAACTGACTCATGATGAGACCTCCCATCTCTCAATTAGAACCTTATATTTATTTATTTCAAGAACATAGGAGATCTAATCATGGAATTTGATTCATCCTTTGTATAAGAGGCTGTCTTAGAAGATGGGGAAGCAAATTCGAAAGAGTTCCTTATGAACTAGGATGGCCTAAAAGGTCTTGAGATTTTCATGATTGATAAAGACTAATTCAACTTTCAGAATCAATTCCTTAGAAAGATGGTAAAGAAAAAAAGAATGGCAACAATCATGTTAAGATCTTTCCATCAAAGATAAGATTCTTTTTATTTCAAGGCCATATTTGGACCATTCTAAGTTATTTTAAAATGGACAGGTGGTACATTCTCTTGAACAGGTTTTCCTTATGTTGATCAATCTTGAATAGCTAAGTATTGAACCAAAAATACAAACTAACAAAGAAAGGAAGAGATTCACTCATAAGAAAAAGAAAACAACAAAAAGAAAAAGCACAAATAAACAACACACTATACACACTTTATTTGCAGGTTATTATTTACAAACAGATTATGAAAAGTGTTTCTTGAGGGCCTGGCCATTCACTGGAAATTATTTTGGCTGCCCCTCCAAGGTTTGGAGATGGAAAGAGATGGGACCAATTTTTTCAGTGACTATAAATGGTCCTAACCAAAAATTCTAGAATTTGAATGCTCCCCCTTTTCTTCATGAGATTTATCCCACCCTAAGAACCAGATCTCCGACATTGAAATTTCGATTGAAGGAATAATTTTTGTTGAACCTTCATTTAACAGTTTGTTGGTGTTGATAAATTTTACGTTTATCTTGTGCCCTAGTATCTTCTAATTTGAATAAGGCATTGATTTGACTTTATAAGGCAGGACATTCTTCTTCCTGGACTTTTTTAGATAGTTGTAACAATGGTAGTAGGACATTGAGAGGGAGGATAGATTCTCTTCTGTATACAAGGAAAAGCGAGGAATTTTTAATGGTTGTTTTGGGAGTGCCCCTATTATCCCACAATGCGTAGAATTAAGTGGTGTGCCAATTTTTATGGTTTTTTGACACTGTTCTCTTTAGGATTTTAATTAAGTTCTTGTTGGTTGTTTTAGCTAGTCCATTACCTTGAAGGTAATAGCCAACGAAATATTTCAATTTAATTCCTTTTTGCAAAGAAAAAAATTCAAATCCATTGAAGAAAAATAAGATACATTATCTTAGACCAAAGATTCTGGAATTCAGAAACGTGAAATGATATAAGTTTACAGGAACGAAATCACTTGATTAGTGATCCAGGGGATCAAATTTTGCTCAAAATTCAAAGTTCTCGGAATCACTTCAAATCGAACGGGAGTGTAGGTCTCATTGTCACGAACCCAACACAACTCGTTTGAGTTCAAACGAACATCGGATGAGAGAGATATCGCGTTCTGTTCAAAATGACAAACATGCAAAAAAAATGTGTGCTGACTATACAGTCCGTACAGATGCTGACGTGGCAGACCGTACAACACATGGAAGATGTGTTGGCAGTCATGTGGACGATTCAGCGTATGACACATGTCTTGTTTGTGGCAAATGGGATAGCAACACGTGGCCCAACCAATGGCCGCCACGTGTCATCTAAACATTGGTTAAAATTTGTGTAGTTGGCAGGAATCGACCTTGCGACCTCCGGGCAGGGGTAATGCTTTGGGAAGGGCCGCCCAACCGGCATGCCCACAATTGTTTCTTATTATGTATATGTGAAACAATGTATTTAAGTTATAATGTGTTTGGGTATGGGCACGGACAGGGCTGGGGCTAAGCCCCATCCCCCGTCCATATGTATATATATATATATATATATATATGTGTGTGTGTGTGTGTGTGTGACCATCCGTGCGCGGTTCAAACGGAACCATAACACATATAACCCATGATCATAACACATATAACTGGTGGTTAATGCACATATGACCGATGGTCAATGTATAGCGCGGGAGTTGTGTTACCAACGGTTATGAAAACTGCGCTGACACTTGTCGCTCTATCATTTGACATGGACTTGGCCCCTTTTATATGCGTGCGAGGTCATGTGGTGGCCCATGTGCCCACGGGCCATGGCAGTTAAGGGCTAGCACGTAATTCTCCTACAGTTCGCATCGTTTGTGCGGTTGCGCCCAGTGCTGAGTTTTAACACATAAATGCGCGTGGGGGCTAGGTTGAGGAGGAGGAGGTGCATTTTGGCGATCCAGAGACAACAAGTTTGAAGGGGAACTTCCAGGAAGCCTATATTCTTCAATTTTGGGCCAAACGAAGTGCCGAAAAATCCCAACTAGGGGTTTTTGGATGTTCTGAAGCCATTGGAGCCATCTATTTGGAATTTTGAGCATTGTAAAGCACATATTTGAGCACTTTGAGAAAATAATACAAATGATCCATTGGAAGCTGGACCAGGAGATGTAGCCCAAGAGAGGGGTGAACTCCTTTATCAATTGTTGTGTTATGTGTTTTCTATTCACCGTTATTTGTTGTTGTTTATATGCATCTTGAATGAGTAATTTATATAAAAGTTGTGCTGCAAAATTGATCCATTTGCATTTTAACACATGAATTAAATCTTGCAAATATTTTCAAGAATACAAGTCTTCTTCATTTTCAGATCAAGTTGGTATCAAAGCATAGGTTTTTGAAGACTTGATTATTTACAAGTGTTTTGTTTTCTGATGCTCACAAGGTTGAAACTCACAAGAGGAGAAGGTCAACTTGTAGAGCCAAGTTCTCATCCTTAAAGAAGGAAGATTATATCATCACCGCAAGCTTCAAGGAGACATTCACCAAGTATGGCTCATGAAGACAGTCATGAACATATTCCTGCAGAAGATGAAGATCTCAGAAAGGATTTCATGGAAATGAGAGAAATGATGAAACTCTTGATGGAAGAAAGGAATACAAGGTTGCAAGGTGAAGGCTCCAACCCTTCAAAGCACAAGGGAGACAATGGTGATAAAACTCCAAAT
>ML845499.1:0-32953 GCA_009831015.1 Picea engelmannii | reverse complement strand
CACTCTTCAACTCAAACGTCGCCATTTGAAGCATGTTTTGGCTATTTGCCCAAATCTCCTTTAGATTTTATCTTTGGGAAGGATATTGCTATTGATGGTCAATATGACATTGATAGGGCAGAAAAGTTCATTGAAAAAATTCAATCGATACATCAAATGGTACAAGAGCAGTTGGAAAAGAGTCAAGCCAAGTACAAGACGAGACATGACAAGCATCGTGTTGATCACAGTTTCCAAGTTGGAGATGAAGTTTGGATTTACATTAGTAAGGAGAGGATTAAAGGAGAAGGTAAAAAACTAAAACCAATTCGATATGGTCTTTTTGAGATTCTTGACAAGATTGGTAACAATGCCTTCTGTTTAGATTTGCCTCCTTATATGCAAATGTATGCAGTTGTTAATGTTGAGAATTTGAAATTGTATGAGACTCCTTTGATTGATGATCAAGGAGAACATGTTCAGATTCCTTCTATAGATGATTTCTCCCCAGAATATCTTACAAAACTGCATGAAGACACAATCCTTGACAGGAGAATGAGAACTTCAAAATGAGGGAATGTGGAGTATCTTCGAGTTGGTCTTAAAGGTACAAATCCAAGCAAAGTCAAGTGGATTGAGGTTGGAAAGGTGAGGGAACTATACCCTCATCTTCAAATAGACTGAGAATAGTCTTTTGGAGGATCAAAATCTTTCCAATGGGGAGGTGTGATCTAGGGGATCAAATTTTGCTCAAAATTCAAAGTGCTCGGAATCACTTCAAATCGAACGGGAGTGTAGGTTTCATCGTCATGAACCCAATGCAACTTGTTTGGGTTCAAACAGACATCGGATGAGAGAGATATCACATTCTATTCAAAATGACAAACATTCAAAAAAAATGTGTGCTGACTGTACAGTTCGTACAGTCCGTACGACGCGTGGAAGACCGTACGACACGTGGAAGATGTGTTGGTAGTCGTGTGGATGAGTCGGCGTATGACACGTGGCTTGTTTGTGGTGAATGGGATAGTGACATGTGGTCCAACCAATGGCCACCACGTGTCATATAAACATTGGTTAAAATTTGTGTAGTCGGCAGGAATCGATCCTGCGACCTCTGGGCAGGGGTAACGGTTTGGGAAGGGCCACCCAACCGATGTGCCCACAAGTGTTTCTTATTATGTATATGTGAAACAATGTATTTAAGTTGTAATGTGTTTGGGTATGGGCACGGACAAGGATGGGGCTAAGCCCCAACCCCCATCCATATGTGTATATATATATATATATATATATATATATATATATGTGTGTGTGTGTGTGTGTGTGTGTGTGTGTGTGTGTGACCATCCGTGTGCGGTTCAAATAGAACCATAACACATATAACTGGTGGTTAATGCACATATGACCGGTGGTCAATGTATAGCACGGGAGTTGTGTTACCAATGGTTAAGAAAACCGCGCCGACACTTGTCGCTCTATCATTTGACATGGACTTGGCCCCTTTTATATGCGTGCGAGGTCATGTGGTGGCCCATGTGCCCACGGGCCTTAGCAGTTAAGGGCTAGCACATAACTATCCTACAGTTCGCATCGTTTGTGCGGTTGCGCCGGGTGCTGAGTTTTAACACATAAATGCACGTGGGGGCTAGGTTGAGGAGGACGAGGTGCATTTTGGCGATCCAGAGACAACAAGTTTGAAGGGGAACTTCCAGGAAGCCTATCTTCTTCAATTTTTGGCCAAACGAAGTGCCAAAAAAGCCCAGCTAGGGGTTTTTGGACGTTCTGAAGCCATTGGAGCCATCTATTTGGAATTTTGAGAATTGTAAAGCACATATTTGAGCACTTTGAGCAAATAATACAAATGATCCATTGGAAGCTGGACCAGGAGATGTAGCCCAAGAGAGGGGTGAACTCCTTTATCATTTGTTGTGTTATGTGTTTTCTGTTCACTATCATTTGTTGTTGTTTATATGCATCTTGAATGAGTAATTTCTATAAAAGTTGTGTTGCAAAATTGATCCATTTGCATTTTAACACATGAATTAAATCTTGCAAATATTTTCAAGATACAAGTCTTCTTCATTTTTAGATCAATTAGTGTTGACCACTCTTAAGGGTATATCTTCGGACCACCTGGTGAAGTAATCTGTTGTTGTAAGGATGTACTTATGTTGGAGGGAGGAAGAAGGATTAATTGGCATGATGATGTCAAGGCCCCATTGCTGAAATGGTTGATCAACTGTTACAGGATGCAAAGGGAAGGCACGTTTTTTAACTCGTTTTGCAAATTTTTGGCATATTGAACATTTGCAAGCCATGTCATGAGCGTCCCTAAATAGTGTGGTCTAGTAATATTCGGCTTTGAGTACTTTGTGGGAAGTTGTTTCAACCCTGAAGTGACCTCTTGCATTACCATAATGTAATTTAGTCATAAATTTTTCAGATTCCTCCTTTTCTAAGTAGCGCAATAATACACCATCAAATTGTTTTATGAAAAGAACATTATTAATCAACTGAAGGGGTTGATTTAAGCCTTAATGCTCCTCTTTTTTGGGTCAATATATTCTGGAGTGGTTCCATGAATTAAGTAAAATTTGATATCAGAATACCAAGAATTTGGTACAATCTGGATATAGGAAATTTGATTTTCACCAGGCAATTCTTCATTTGATAATATGGTACCATTGTTAGGAGTATTGACCGAATCAAGTACTAACTTGTAGAGGCCTAGACCCTTAACAATCTAGGTAGGTTTAATCTCTATATCATACTCTTGTAATGTTATCATGCAATTAGCTCTCTTCTCTCCAAGCTCTTTTTGGACAAGTAGATTTCTAACTATCGGATAAGGGATGATGACTTTAGTTTTGGACTTCAACAGATAAGGTCTAAAGTGTTTTACCGCTTTTAAAATGGTGAAGGCTTTTTTATCTACTACTGGGTAATTCAATTATGCTCCCTTGAAGGTGGAACTCATAAATGAAATGGGGATTTCATGGTTGTCATTGTTTTTTTTTGGTAAGTACTGCAACATATGATCTATCATAGGTGAAATTATAAAGGTTGAAGTCTTTCGCAAAGTTAGGGATCATTAATGATGTATTATGATATATCTTTCTTAATGGCATTAAAATATTGGTTTTCCTATGATCCCCATTTGAAAATGGCATTATTTTTAATCATATTTTTCATTGGTCTAACCATCTCGGAAAAACTAGGGACAAAACATCTAAAAAAGCTTATTTTTCCGAGAAAAGACTGCATAACTTTCTTAGATGAAGGAGGGGGTAAGTTAGCTATATCTTGTGTTCGTTTTGGATATATCATCATACCATCTTTGGATACTATAAAACCAAGCAACTTACCCTGATCAAGAAAAAAAAATGATTTCTTAGGATTCAAATAAATGCCATACTTACGACAACACTCTAATACACTCCTTAGGTGAGACAAGTGCTCTTATTTCTTCTTCGAAAAGATGGTAGCATCATTTAAGTAAATTACCACTGACTGATTTATAAGCCCGCGAAAGGAAATATCCATGGCCCTTTGGAAAGCGGCCCCGACATTAATTAATATGAAAGGAATTTTACAATATACATAAGTGCCCCAAGGATTCCAGATTGTAGTTTTGAGCTGATCCGAGGGAGACATCAAGACCTGGTTGTATCCTGAAAGACCATCCAATAACGATAATCTATCAACACCAGATACCTATTGTAGGATTTTTTCCATGGCAGGAATGAGATAATTATATTTATCAGAGGATCGGTTTAAGTTACATAAATTGACACAAAGTTGGATCTCCCCATTCTTCTTCCTTACCAAGACTAAATTGGACACCCATTGGGTATGCTAGATAGGGAAAATGATCTTGGTTGTTAATAGATTGTTCAATTCTTTTGTGACTGTGGGTTATAACTTGGATGCATCTTCCTTAGTTTCTGTTGAAATGGTTGAGCTTGGGGTTTCATGGGTATTACATGGTGTATTATGTTTGGATCAAATGTCTTCAGGTCCTCATAAGTCTAAGAAAACACATCTTTAAGTTCTTTAAAAAAATTAATAAAATATAACTTTTCTTGGTGTGTGCACCCTGTACCCAAATTGATGTTTTGGGGCTTATCATGTGTTCCTAAATTTACAATTTTAAATTGCAGTGAGGAACTATTCGTTTTACAATTAACAACCCCTTTGAATTTGTCTTGCAGATCATAAATTTTTTCCAGCCTAATGACAGATTTAGGGATCAAATTTACCAATGCAGATGATCTTTCAACTGAGCATGATTTAGGTATTACCGAAAATTCATGAAGATTTTCATCATGGGTAGTTTTGTCGATTACGACATCTTCAAAGGTGTCCTCCATATGCAAACAATTGATTATTTGTTGATTTTCATAAAAAACCCACCAATTAGGAATGTTATCAAGAATTGACGGTCTGAATATCAATTCAACAGAAAATGAATTAGGAAAAAAACCTTCAGTAGGCAATAACTTTGATGCTACATTAGCCAATAAATTTGGTTCGGTGTTGCTAGATCTAGGGATAGAACTTACATTAAAAGCAAGAAATTTTCTAACTAAGTTCCATACCTCGTTCTGGTAGTTTTTAAGATGAGAAGATTGTTGGATTACTGAGAAGGGGGGTGAATTAGTAATAGTGTAATTATAATCCTTTTTCTCCAAATAATCCAAGTGTTATATCAATGTAGAATTATTATCCAATAATGAGAAATAAGAAATGAACAATCACACACATACACAATACACCAGTTTTTTACGTGGAAACCCAAATCAGGAGAAAACAACAAAATGCTTTATCTTATATGTCTTGAAGAATTGCATTCATTGGAAGCACCAACTTCCTTTGTTTTCCAGCTGCAACTGGAAGGAGGCTCCAACCCCCTAGTTTCTCAGGCTACAACCTGAGGGAAGCTCTAACTCCCCAATTCTCTGACTACAACTAGAAGGAGGCTACAACCCCCTATGTTCTCCGACTACAACCAAAAGGTGGCTACAACCACCTGTCCTTTCCCTGTCCAACCACCCTGAAGTAAAATTAGAATGATGTAACCACTGTCACACTATCACTGTGAGATATACTGTTGTAAACATGTACCAATAAACCTGAACCATGCATCAACCTGTACCTCAACCTATAATCAACCTGTACCATCAACAAGTGCAACCAACCATGTACAAAGTATGTACCAATCATGTGTCAAGTACTCATCAACTATGAATCATCAATATGTACCAACATCATCAACTATACACCTCATGTATGTGCCAACTCATAAACTACTTGTCTCAACCATGTACCCAACTTGTACCTCAACCAAAAGCCCTCATCAATTTCATCATCCAAATATGATTTGTAACTCTGTAATAGACCTAGTGTATATTACCACATACCTGCAAACCTTCCTTAACTTTAACAATAAGAGACTAACATTTTCATCAAACATTTCTTTAGTCTCACAAGACATAGTTTTGGATTAGTCAACAACCCTAACTTGAAATAATCATAACTTTGTACATGTAATGAATAAAGATATGAAACTGATACAAAATTCCCTTTAGTTTGTTTTATGCAATTCCTCCAGGTGTCACTACTTGGAACCTCTCACAAAATGAGTTATGGCAAAAATGGCACACCTTGTTGAATTTTCGCTTATTCTAGAGAGCGACCTTGTAGAGTGTGCCCCACATAGAATATTCATTGAATTGATCTGAAAATGTTACACAAAATACTAAAGACTATACTATAACCAACACATTTTGTCTTACTGAATTTGGATCTGTTATGAAGAAGTTATGACGTTTTTACCTAAAACTCTTGTTTTTGACTAGTTTCAGGACTAGCCACAAACCCTATTTTCCACGGAGTGTAACTCCAAAAATAAAACAACCCACGAGATGAATTTTTTACCAAAGATACTTGGATATGTTTCCTCAATGGAATAGAAATTTCGTGGTATGAATCATTCTATAAAAAAAGTTATTGCAAAAATGGTGAGATGACCTGAAAAAAACATACCTTAGAAAGCATCATCAAAAGAATTTATCCTTCCTTGAATTTCGGCCTTCTTGTCTTCACTTTCCTAAGAAATTCCCCTTATATATCCTTTGGTTACCTCAGAAACCTATAGGTATTCAATATTCTCAAGTGTGTCTAAAATGAGAGAGCCTTGCCTCTTATTTATACTCTCCAAGTAGCTTCCTTAAAAACATCTTCTAGGTCACTTTGCCCACTTTCCTTATTTTAGGGTTAACCCACTTCTAATTTCTCCTTTAAATTTATTATTTAAATAATTTATTTTGTATTCACTTTGAATTAAAGTATACTAATCACTTCACTTTATTATTTACCTTCTAAAATCTCTTGAACCACTTTGACTACTTTGACCTTTTGGGGCTTCTAGATGACATAAGAGAGTCCTCAAACTTCATAAGGCCATAACTCTCAAACCGTGAGGAATTATGTGACGTTCCACATACCACCAAAAATGGAATGACATGTAATATACATATAGAATAATATTACCTTCAAATATAGAAAAAATCATACCATTATCCATCAAACAAACGTGGGTCCATTACCCAAACTTGGGTTCTCCAACTTCACATGGTTATAACTCTCTAACAGTGAGGAGTTATGTGACGTTACACATACCACCAGAAATGGAATGACAAGCACTATCCACCTAGGATAGTTTCCCTGACAAATTCACTATCCTTCATCTCATTATTCCACAATTAAGCATGTGTTCTCTTACTCCGCAAAGCGTCTTCCCGTGAGGGCTTTCACCATAAGGGGACCACTTTGGAGTTCATCCATATTTACTTCTTATCAACCATGACAAGACAATAATGAGTCATATTTACATCAAACAATCTTGGTTCCATTACCCAAACCTTTGTGTTGTGGGGCTTTCTTCAAGGGTTGACATCAAAGACAACCAACCTTAATCAACAAAGATACATAGTGAATGACATTTTTGTTGGCATGTTTTGCAGGAAAGAATGTGCTTTTCATTGATGGAAAGAACAAAAGGTGGAGCAGAAGGAGCGTAAGCTCAGGAGGAGGAGCGAACAACGAGACGAGATCACAACTCAGAAAGGAAAGAGAAGTACAAAAGTGAATGGATATTAAATCTCGGAAGAGATGGCGTGATAAAACTTAGATCAAATCAAGACCGTCAGATTTGCAAGCCAGATCAACGATAGGGATGAATTGCAGGGAGTGAAAGATGAATTAAAATACTCGCTAGTTACAATCCCGCAATCTGTCTAGATCGTTAGAGCTGATAACTTCAAATATATACGACTACGGTTGATCCAACAAATAATGAGTTTAAGTCAGATTAAATCATGTCTGTCGAATGCACAATCGCCAAATCTACACAAGGATGAATTGCAAAGATTGAAAGGAGAATTAAACATCATGCTTGTTCCCATCCCGCAATTATTCCGGACCGTCCGATCTTATATCTTCGAAGATCAACGATTGTGGTTAACTTACTAATAACACACATCTTCCCATTGCGGAGTTGGGTGACGAGTTAAAACACTCGCAGATTGTGGCCGTGCAATCACTCTTGATCGTGGATCTGTTTTAAGAAACTTCACAACCGTTGGATCACTTTTGAGTGGAAGGACAAGATAAGCGAGGAAAACATTTGAGAATTCGATTATGAAAATTCTCGTCAGCCTTCAGATCACTTTCAAGTGGAAGGATAGGATAAGCTAGCAGAGTCGCAACGCCGAAAGATCAAGCTATCGATCTAAGATCATGATCGACAAAGATCCATAGTCGCTCTCAGCCATCGATCTAAGATAATATCCTGGCCATTAGATCAAGGAGATGAAAATGTGTCACATCAGGAGATCTACGTCGACATTGACAATAAAATGTTACACACCACGTCAACAGTCTACATCAGCAAGGAAAGGTGTCATGGTCGGAGAACGACATGTGTCAAGTTGAAATCAACATTTCAGGTACGTGAAAATCATGAATTTGAGTGACATGTGGTAGTTGCTCAACTCGTGACACGTCATCAAGTGATGCAAGAGTTACGTCACTACGGGAGTTTTTCTTCAGGAGTTTTACCAGTACTCGCCCAAAGACCCAAAGTCTGGAATGCCAAAGACCCAAAGTGGACACAATACGTCTAATCTAAAGATCACTTCAGGAGTAGTCTCATCCGTCAATCTACTACAATGGAAGGATAGTGTAAGTGAAAACGTTAACTGCCAGAAAGCGGTCTCCACCATCTAATGACTGACTCAACAAGTGATCACTTTGGAGGAAATAACGAGTTGACATTTGAAATCTTTAAAGTCCAGAGACCTAAGGAGATCTCGACCGTTAATCCGAGAGGGACATGTGTCAGATACCTGTCAGCTTCGAAAGATTGACGTATGGAGGAAAGAAAGGGTTCAGACTCTAAATCTCCGAAGTCCGAAGACCTGAAGGAGATCTTGACCATCGATATGATCTCAGGTGTACTATCAACCGTTGATCAAAAAACAGTGGAAGGATAGAGTAAGCATAATAGATGAAGTCATAGAGTAAAAGGTGGCCATCCATCTCATTTCTTGATTAAGTCATGGCCATCAAATTAATCAATGAAGGATAGATGTAAGGATCAAATATAACCATTGATCTGGTTCAGAGATATAAATGTGAACCATATGATCTATTCGACAATATTGTATTTGGGAGATTTGAAAGGTTGGAAGTCACGAAGACCCGAAGGGAAAAGTATCGAAGTTACGACAGTCGTCCATTTCAGAAAACTGAATCGTGACCGTTGAATTGATAAGCACTCGATAATCCTAATCATTTGGTCACCACCAGTGATCAAATGAAGGAAGGGGCTTAGGAGTCGAAGAAGCCATAATTGACTAGCTGTAATTGACAGAGAAGACGAACAGTTGTGACTGCCAGAGAATCTAAGGAATCTCAGCATAACGCCCACTGATGATGAACATATGGAGTGAACTACCAGAGAGGACAAAGAGTTTCCATGATGATTAGGCAGAGGACTCGACATGAGAAAGAGATGAAAAACAGAGAAGTGAGGTGATTATGTTGGTTAACTATGCAGTTGTGAGGAAGAGATGCAGTGAAAAACCTGTAGGGAAGAACAGTGACGTAGTGAAGAGCATGCAAAGGCATAGCGCATATAAGAGATATGGCGCACAGAGCATATAATGCAGAAGAACATAAAGCGTAGGTGATGCGAGTAGAGAGACATTGATGTAGGCAGAGCAGAGCAGTTTAGCAGAACAATGATGAGACTGGTAAGCCATAGATAAATGTTGTATCATTGTGATAAATTCAAGAAAAGAAAACATTTATATTTCAGGGTGCTAGGGAAGTACTAGAGAGGAATGGTGTCCTCAGAGTTTCAAGTGGGTTCTTGAACACAGGGAGTTGTAGCTTCCATCTAGTTGCAGCCAAAAAAACCAGGGTGGTAGGGTGGTGCAATGGAGAACTATTGTTTTATGTTATACAGGTTGGTGCCTGTGTGACTGGAAGTTGGTGCTTCCATCCAATTGGTGTTGGAACACTCAGGGAGTTTGTGCTTCCTTCTAGTGGGTGCTAGAGAAACCAGAGAGTTGGTTGCCTCAGTAAGTTGATGCTTGTAAAACAGAGGTTGTAGCCTCAAGAAGAGTTGGAGCTCATAAGAATGATAATGTATAGAAAATAAAGATTACTTATCATATCAAGAAGAATAGGTTTTTCCCTTTATGGGTTTACTTAGGAAATATCTGTCTCTGTATATTTCATGTGTGTGATTGATGTTGAATATTCTATTTCTTACTTCCCTGCTTTATTGTGATCGTCATTGAGTGTTTTTTAAAGAGTTTAAAATGGCCTAATTGTTTAAGCATGGTAACAAATGATTCACCCCCTCTCTCAGTTGTCTAACAATTGGTATCAGAGATGGTTCATTTTATCTAAGGGTAGATCCTAGAGCCTAAACATGACTAGCCATGAAGGAAATTCAACCAATAAGGCCCTCCTATTCAATGGAACAAACTTTGCCTTCTGAAAAGTTAGGATGAGAACCTACATAATGGCCCTAGGTGCAGATGTCTGTGATGTGGTAGAGACTGGTTATGTAAACGCAATTGTACTAGATTCTAAGGATGACAAGATAGAATTCAACTTCAATGCTAAGGATAGGAATTTTATTCTGAGTGGGATTGCAGAAACAAAATTTGCAAAAGTTATGCACTTAGAATATTCCAAAGAAATGTGGGACAAACTCATCAGTAGTTATGAAGGTAATGAGAAGGTAAAGGATGTCATGCTTCAAACCTACAAATTACAATTTGAACAACTAAAGATGAAAGAGGATGAAACTTTTGGGAAGTACTTTCTGAGAGTTCAAGAACAAGTAAATGCAATGATATGACTTGGTGAAAAAATTGAGGATGTCTCTTCAGTTCAGAAAATTTTGAGATCTCTGCCAGATAGGTTCAACCCAAAGGTCTCTACTATAGAAGAACTTAATGATATAAAAGCTCTATCTATTGACCAACTCCTAGGAACTCTGACTGCCTATGAAATGAGGATAGGTAAAGATAAAACCACCTCTAGAGAAGCATCATTTATAGCAGATAAGAATGAGGATTCTGAGCCTGATGAAATTGAAGCAAAATTTGTGAGAAGACTAAAGAAAGGATCAGACAAGTACCAAGGAAAATTTCCCTTCAAATGTTTTAACTGTGGAAGAATAGGTCACTTTGAATCTAAGTGTCCACACAAGAAACAAGATCAGAATTTTGAAGGTGAAAATAAGTACAAACCCAAGAGATTTGGTAAAAAGAAAAGTCTATGTGTAAACAATGATGACTCTTCAAAGGACCCAGATAACGACTCTTCCTGTGAAGATAAGATTAATGACTTTATGCTTATGGCCAAAGAGAATTATGATAATAAAGGCACAGGAAGTGATTTTGACAATGAAGACGTTGTGGTTGACTGATACAGGGGGTCATTCGTCATGAAAGTTACACTGATCCAAATAAAGGAGAAAATGGTACAATGCCAGTGAAGTGGCAATGCATACATGGTTTTATTAAAGCTATTGGTTATGGTATCAAAGCTTAGCTGTATAAGTTTTCAACACATCTAATGTATAACTAAACGGTTCATTGCAACGTCGACAACATTTGTAACATGGAGTGCGCATTTAGTGACATAGTCATCGCATGGAGTTATTCCATAACCGTTTAGAGTTGGGTGCGCAGTTTGTTCACACGATTAGTTGTAACATCGGGTGGTTGCAACATTTGGTGGATGGTTTATCTGGCAGTTATACCATTTGGTGCTACATTTGTTTTGGCGGATCACAGATTTGGCCGAGTTGTAATATGGTTCAATGAATGGCGAGTATAACATTTGATACATCTGTTGCAACGTTTTGGTGGGCGAATCCAATGCGCCTAAGTCGGGGTTTGTTATCAAAAATTTCGCAGAGATGAAATCCAACGYGCMTAAAACGGGATTGAACCCTCGACTTGCACCTTTATAACCAAGGGTTTTGCCAGAGGACGGAGCRGAGGACGCAGCCAGAGGAYGGAGGAGAAATTYGTTTCAATTTGYCCAGCATTCYGTTTTGAACAACTGCCAGAGGACGCAGMCAGAGGACGGAGGAGAGATTCATTGCAATTTGTCCAAYATTCCGTTTTGAACAACTGTTGAATTCRTTTTACAGAGACGGGGAACADAAGAMRKCGTTTTTGCTGTAAAATTGTTCYAATGTTGTGTTCTTTCTRAAGTCGACCATGCTYTGCATCAATTGGCTTCTTTKTATTTTGAAGKCCATTTGGTAATTTTCAGAGAGGAGGTCTTGAAGKCTTCTGTACARYATACTGYTYTGTTGCCGAARTTGATGTCCAGAAATMTTTTTGYACCATTTTWAAAGCCATTAATTGGATCGGTACCCATTGGAGAGGGACCCGGAGACGTAGCCCAGTGAAGGGGGTGAACTCCGTTATCAAACTCTTTTGTTCTTGTCTCTCATTTTCTGTTCCATATTCTCTTTCTATTGCTTCCAGTTTTACAGATTTTAGCATTTAATAATCACATTAATGCTTTTAAATAATCAAATTGCAAACTAATGATAAGCATTCATAGCTTTTACATGCACATATGTTGAGATCCGACAGATCATTGACTTGGAAGGAGAACTAATCAATGCTCTAGAAGAAATTGCTAGACTCGGATCTAAGAAGAAAAAGAAAAAACAATTGCTGATATAGTTCGAGAAATACAATAAAGGACCTGATGAAGACTTTGCCCTGCTAAAATTGGAATTATAAGAGGCAAAGAAAACAGAGTACATTTTGAAACAAATACTATCAGAAAAGAAGGCAAGATGTGAAGCCTTGGAAGAAGAGGTAGTAAAAACCAGAAAAGAGATGGAGAAGTTTAAAACATTGTATCTCCAAAATCTTCCAAGCATTAAAGCCACAAAAGAACTTAACGACATTTTGAGCAAACAGAGATCTCCTTTGTTGAAGACTGGTTTAGTTTATGTAAATGGTTCAAGTAGCAAACAACCAGAAAGCAAAGAGCCAGTAAAGATGATCAAGTTCCAAGTCAGCAGACAATTAGACCATGAGAGTACTTTGTCACCAAAATCTAATAAAGATAAGATGATCCCTGATAAAAAACAAAGAGATCAAAAGATGGAGCAACAAATGCCAAGAAGAAGGCCATCCTTTAGGTACCAAAATTTCTTCCATGGCTACTCTTTTTATTGTTCTAATTTTGGTCATAAGATTGTAAATTGTCAAATTAAGTTTAGTGACAGACAATTGAGGAGGTCAAGAAATGAACAATCTTTACAACATAGAACTAAGAAACCAATGAATAGACAACGTAGCACCAATTACTTTGACCTACTAAATAATGAGCTCGAATGTTATAACTGGCATAACTTCAGCCACAAAGATGCAAACTGCCATCTGAAGAAGTACAAGGCAGATCCAAGGATAAATCCTTTAGCTAGAAATGCCATCACATGGAAAAAGAAAGATAGTGAAAAATGTGTTCTAGTACTTTCAACTCAAAAACAAAAATACCCCTGGTATATAGACATTAGATGTTCCAAGAACATGATTGGAGACAAGGATAAGTTTATGTCTATAAGTAAAATAAAAATAGGAAATGAAACCTTTCGAAATGATGAACCAAGTAAAATCAAGGGTAAAGGGATGGTGAGTTTGAGTAATGGTAAAGGAAAAAACCAAGATGTTCTGCTTGTAGATGGGCTGAAACATAATTTTCTTAGTGTAAGTCAAATGTGTGATAGAGGATGTGAAGTGGTGTTCACTTCCAAGGATTGTAAGATAAAATCTATAAATTCAGGTCAAGTGGTGGCTAAAGGCATAAGGATAGAAAATAATGTATATGTGTTGAAAGAAGATAAAGAAGAGTGTCATCTAAGAAAACATGACGAAATCTGGTTATGGCATAAGAGACTTGGACATCTAAACTTCGACCACTTAATCAAGCTCAAAAATATTGAGGTAGTAAAAGATCTTCCAAGAATATCAAAGCCACAAGACTCTATGTGTAAACCCTACCAAGTAGGAAAGCTAACCAGGAC
Source organism: Picea engelmannii (assembly GCA_009831015.1). NCBI lineage: Eukaryota > Viridiplantae > Streptophyta > Pinopsida > Pinales > Pinaceae > Picea > Picea engelmannii. The sequence continues at coordinate 19,329 of ML845499.1, read as the reverse complement.
ATAGTTTAAATCCAAGAGCTCTGCTACAACAAAGAAACCACTCCAATTAGTTCATATGGATTTATGTGGACCATCAAGACAGGAAGGCACACAGAAGGAAAAATATTGTATGTTGATCATTGATGATTACTCCAAACTTACTTGGGTTGATTTTCTCAAAGAAAAAGATGAAGCATTTGAGAAATTTAAAATATTTAAGGCTTTAACTAAGAATCAAATAGGAAAGAGGTTAAAGGAAGTAATATCAAATAGAGGAGGATAATTTATGTCAAGTGATTTCAAGGAATTCTGTGACAAACATGGGATCAAGAGAGAATACACAATCCTAGGAACTCCACAACAAAATGGAGTTGTTGAGAGGCAAAATAGAACAGTTCAACAAATGGCCAGGTCAATGATGAATGAGAAGAACATTGGTCAAACTTACTGGTAGAAGAAATACACACAACAATCCATATTCTTAACAAAGCCCACCTTAGACCACATAGTGACAAGACACCTTATGAAATGTGGTATGGAAGACCTGCTTCAATCAAACACTTCAAAGTCTTTGGGAGTAAGTGATACATAAAGAATAGTAATGAAAACCTTGGCAAGTATGATGACATGGTTGATGAAGGCATCTTCTTAAGATATGCTACCAATAGTAAAGGATATAGATGCTTTAATAAAAGATTGCATAAATTAGTTGATTGCATTGATTTAAAGGTTGATGAAGGACTTTCAGTAAGAGAGGTGAGAAATAGTGAGTCTACTACAGAGGACACAACTGAAATTGAAGATGCACAGGTCCAAGAATCAGATGGAGAAGAAACATCCAGGCAAGAAGAGTTAGGACAACAATCAACATCAAATCCTTCCTCCAGAATTACTCTAAAGAGTCATCCTGAAAGTCAGATAATTGGTGATAAAGACAAAGGTGTACAAACCAGGAGAAGGATAACCAAAGACACCGAGCAATCACATATGGCCTTCATATCCATGGTGGAACCTAAGAACTTCAATGAAGCCAATGAAGATGTAAATTGGTTAAAATCAATGAATGAGGAACTGGACCAGATTGAAAAGAATGACACTTGGGAACTCGTTCCTAGGCTAGTAAATAAAAATGTAATAGGATCCAAATGGGTCTACAAAATAAGATGAATGAGAAAGGAAATATTGTAAGAAATAAGGCTAGATTGTTCTGCAAAGGATATGCTCAAATAGAAGGACTGGACTTTGATGAAACATTTGCGCCTGTAGCAAGATTAGAAGCTATTAGAATTTTTCTTGCCTATGCTTGTCATAAACAGTTTATAGTCTATCAAATGGATGTCAAGTTAGATTTTCTAAATGGAGATCTAAAAGAAGAAGTCTATATGGAACAACCAGAGGGTTTCCAACTGTCAGATAACACTGACTTTGTATTCAAGCTGAAGAAAGCCTTATATGGGTTGAAACAAGCTCCTCTTGCCTGGTATTACAGATTGGATAAGTATCTTCAAGACAAAGGGTTCAAGAGAGGAACAATTGAAAATAATCTATATATCAAAACATAGGGTAATGATTTGCTCATTGCGTTGGTCTATGTAGATGAAATAATCTTCAGAAGCAATAATGCTTCATTGGTACAATGGTTTGCCTCTGCCATGCAGTTTGAATTTCAAATGTCTATGATAGGGGAACTGTCATTTTTTCTTGGTCTCCAAATTACTGAGAGGTCTGAAGGATTATTTCTTTCTCAAGAGAAATATCTAAGAGAAATGTTGAAAAGGTTTCAAATGGAATATTCTACACCTATTAGCACACCTGTGGTCACTGGATGCAAGTTAAGAAAGGATGATGACTCACCTGATGTTGATAAGAGTTCCTATAGGTCTATGATAGGAAACCTATTGTATATCATAGCATCGCGTCCAAACACAATGCATGTTGTTGGAATGGTATGAAGGTATCAGGCTGCACCTAAACAAATTCATTTGTTAGTTGTCAAAAGAATATTTAGATACTTCAAAGGAACAATGAACTATGGACTATGGTATCCTACGAATAAAAATTTTCAACCGTTAGTCCACTCAGATGTTGATTGGGATAACTACGTGGATGAAAGGAAAAGCACGAGTGGAGGTGCATTCTTCTTAGGAGATTATCTTGTATCATGGTTGAGCAAGAAGCACGGTTCCATTTCTTTATCAACTACAAAAGTTGAATACATTGCAGCTACCACTTGTTGTACCCAAGTATTGTGGATGATTCAGACAATTGCAGTTTTGGAGGTAAAATATACTACACCGATCCCAATTCATTGTGATAATACCAGTGCAATCAGTGTGTCAAAGAACCCTGTATTTCACTCCAAGACCAAGCATATACTCATCAAGTATCACTTCTTGAGGGAACAGGTGACCAACACTGTTGTTTATTTCCATTATATTCCATCCAAAGATCAGATTGTTGATATCTTCACTAAACCGCTTGCAAAAGCTCAGTTTGAGTATTTACGACAAAAGTTAGGAGTGACCCCATTATCAACCTAAGAGATTCCATCTTGTGAGGGGGAGTATGTGTTGGTTGAATAACTGATACCTCTGAAAATTACTGCAACAGCTTAGGGAGAGCATATTTTCTTTGACATTGATGTCAAAGGGGGAGAAAAGGAGTAGTCTGGATGCTACAGTTGGAGCTCCAAGCAGTCTAGCGCAACCTTTGAGGGTTGGAATCAATGCCAAAGGGGGATATTGTTGACATGTTTTGTAGGAAAGAGTGTGCTTGTCATTGATGGAAAGAGCAGAAGCTGGAGAAGAAGGAAGCCTAAGCTCAGGAGGAGGAGCGAAAAACAAGCAAAGATCACAACTCAAAAAGGAAAGAACAGTACAGAAGAGACTGGAGATTAAATCTCAGAAGAGATGGCGCGATAAAACTCATATCAAATCAAGACTGTCGGATCTGCAAACCAGATCAACAGAAGGGATGAATTGCGGGGAGTGAAAGATGAATTAAACTACTCACCAGTTACAATCTCACAATCTGTCTAGATTGTTAGAAATCATATCTTCAAAGATATACGACTGCGATTGATCCAACAAACAATGAGTTTAAGTTAGATTAAATCATGTATGTTAGATGCACAATCGCCAAATCTCTGGCAGGGATGAATTACAGAGATTGAAAGGAGAATTAAACATCGCGCTTGTTCCCATGTCACAATTACTTAGGACCGTCTGGTCATATAGCTTCGAAGATCAATGATTGTGGTTAACTCACCAATAGCACACATCTTCCCATTGAGGATTTGGGTGATGAGTTAAAACAATTGTAGATTATGGTCGCGCAATCATTCTTGATCGTGGATCTTTTTTAAGAAACTTCACAATCGTTGGATCACTTTTGAGTGGAAGGACAAGATAAGAGAGGAAAACGTTTGAGAATTTGATTATGTGAATTCTCGTCAGCCTTTAGATCACTTTCAAGTGGAAGGACAGGATAAGCTAGTTGAGCCACAACGCTGACAAATCAAGTTGTCAATCTAAGATCATAATCGATGAACAACATTTAGTTCGGGTTTAAATATACGAGGAGGTTACGCTCCTAAAAGTTTGAGATTGGAAAAACCCAAAGCCTAGAAATCCAAAATGAATCAAGACCATCAGATTTGGCGGACATACGAGGACTATTGGATCAATGTTGTTGGTCAATAGACCACATCAATAGATCACGTCAGTAAGGATATGTGGCAGACCATGTCAACAGACCACATCATCGAATACACATGGTGTAATAAGATGATGACAAGTGTCAAGAAGAAATTGGCTCGTGCCATGTCAACAAGTGACGTAAGCAATTTGTGTCACTCCGAGAGAATTGCTTCGGGATTTTCACAACCATGAAATGTCAAAAGTCCCGAAGGATAAATATTCGAAGTCACTCTCAGCCGTTGATCTAAGATACTATCCTGGTCGTTAGATCAAGCAGATGAACATGTGTCACATCATGAGATCTACGTCGACATCAGAAAGAAAATGTGACAGACCATGTCAACAGTCTACGTTAGCAAGGACACATGGCCTAATCAAAGAACGATAAGTGTCAAGTTGAAATCATCATTTCAAGTACGTGAAAATCATGAATCTAAGTGACACGTGGCAGTTGCTCGTCTCATGACACATCATTGAGTGACGTAAGAGTTACGTCACTCGAAGAGTTTTTCTTCGGGAGTTTTACCACCAGTACTTTCCCAAAGACCCGAAGTCTCGAATGTCAAAGACCTGAAGTGGACACAAGACATCCGATCTGAAGATCACTTCGGGTGTAGTCTCATCTGTCGATCTACTACAATGGAAGGATAGTGTAAGTGAAAATGTTAACCGATAGAAAGAGGTCTCCACCATCTGATGACTGACTCAGTAGGTGATAACTCCAGAGGAAAGAAAGGGTTGAGATTTGAAATCTCCGAAGTTCGGAGACCCGAGGATATCTCGACCATTAATCTGAGAGGGACACATGTCAGAGGCCTGTCAGCTTTGGAAGATTGAAACACGGAGGAAATAAAGGGTTGAGACTCTAAATCTTCGAAGTCCGAAGACCCGAAGGAGATCTCGACCATAGATATGATGTCGGGTGTCTATCAATCGTTGATCAAAATACAGTGGAAGGATAGCGTAAGCATAATAGACGAAGTTGTGGAGTAAAAGTTGGACATCCATCTCATTGCTTGATTAAGTCCTAGCCGTCGGATTAAGCAATGAAGGATAGATGTAAGGATTGAATATAACCATTGATCTGGTTCAGATATATAATCGTGAACCGTCTGATCTGTTCGACGATATTGTATTCGGGAGATTTGAAAGGTTGGAAGTCATGAAGACCCGAAGGGAAAAGTGCTGAAGTTACAATAGTCGTCCATTTCAGGAGACTGAATCATGACCATTGAATTGATAAGTGCTCGATAAGCGTAAGTGTATGGTCACAACCAATGATCACATGAAGGAAGGGGCTTAGGAGGCAAAGAAGACATAATTGACTTGTTGTAACTCAAAGAGAAGACGAAGAGTTTCGACTTCCAGATAAGTTAAGGAATCTCAACATAACGCCCACTGATGATGAACACATGGAGTGAATCGCTAGAGAGGATGAAGAGTTTCCATGATGGTCAGGCAGAGGACTCGACGTGAGAAAGAGATGTAGAATAGAGAAGTGAGGCGATTTTGTCGGTTAGCTATGCAGTTGTGAGGAAGAGACACAGTGAACAACCTGTACGACAAAACAATGATGCAGTGAAGATCTTGCAGAGGCATAGAGCATAGAAGAGAGATGGCACACAGAGCATAAAATGTAGAAGAACAGAAAGCGCAGGTGATGCGAGAACAGAGGCACTGATGTAGGCAAAGAATAGGTTGTGAGGCAAATCCTCTTACGGACTAGCAAATAGGGTTATCTTATGCATGCAAATATAACCAAAAGAAATATACTTTCTACCTTCGTCCCCAGACTTAAACCCCATTCCTTTTTAGCAAATACATGGTTATACCAACATACCTTGTTCTGGATGTTCGATGTCGATCCCCCTTCACGCTTGATTGCTTGTTAGTAGCTATCCTCTCAAGATTGACCTGCGTACAAAACAAGAAACAAAATACACATGCATTTTACCTATGGACTAATGGGTTAGAGATTCAAACATATCTTTACTGAACTATGAAGAACTCATATAGTGGGACGGGAAAAGCATTTCTTTATTATTAACTTAATGAATCAACTTACAATGTCGAGACCGACCACTGCTCCGTGAATCCTGATCTTGGGCTCCTCTTCAAATGTCCTCCAACTTCTTCGCTTTGTATCTCTTCTTACACAAGGATGGATAAAGGTTTGGGACAATAGGAATATGCAATTGGGTAGAGTTTCTTTACTCTATTTTTCCCTCTTTCCAATTGGGACCCCTAGCCCTTCTTTTATAGCTTAGAAGAAGCTAGGTATTTGGACGAACCCTCGGCCATGCATGGTCAGGATTTTCAGTTAACTCACCCAAGGATGTGTGTTCCATCAAAAACTTTCCTTTTTTCATGCTTTTATCGGTCCACGTGGGCTGTTTTAGGTCAGCTAGCATGTACACGCATGCAACAATGGAGTAGGGCACGTGAGCCCTTATAAAAGAGGTTTTTTAAAGAGTTGTTCAATAGTGCTTTGGAAAAGAAGGGATCTGAGATGGCCTGATGCGAGGTAAGCATGTATGGTGCAAATTAGGGTTATAACAGATGCCCCCTAATGTGTGAGGTCAAAAGAGCATTTGATGGCCGAAATACATTACCAATATTTATTGATGTACCGAACAAGTGAGCCCAGGGACCAGGAACCGAGAGGCGTCGTCCGCAAAATAACAAATGTCTCACCGAGGCGGGCATACCCATGCTCGAGATAAAATAGAATCATGGCTACCAATCAAATACACTATATATCCATGTCAAATAACTATATAAAGTGTAGCTGCGAACAATGCACAGCGAAGCTACATCTCGAAATCAAATAGATATACATATATAGTATCCATCTTCTGGAAGTTGATATGACCTAATGGCTGGAGATGATATCTTTAGAGCTCGAGAAACAACTTCAAAATCTTCAAAACTCAAGGTAGAAGTGCAATATGAGTGTACAACTTCACTACCCAGAGGTCTTCGACGTCTCGTCGGTCATGGACTAGATAATCTTGATGATCAGACTGAAGGCTTCATTGATTTTGAACAAGGACTTGATTGGAAATTCAGGATGGACGGGTATGAGGGCAAGAGACAAATTGCAGAGGGGTCGAATCAGACTTGGTAGAAACTTCCCTTGGACAACAGCAGGACAAATGATGAGACTTAGGCAGCATGGCATTAATCATAAGTTTACGAAGCGGGAGGCAACGCAAACTCTCCATATGTTTGGAAGAATAACCAAATGGAGGAGGACACAAATCTATGTAGCGAGAACAAATTCCTAAGGTCATACTACATCCCAAAGCTTGATGGACAAACAGACATATGTGCTTTATCCAAGGGTGACTTATTATGCTGCCAATAAAGAAACTACTTTTCCCTTCCTCTTTTTGGGGTATATTTTATTTTTTTTGTCTTTTTCAATAATTTTGGAAAAAAGTATAAAGGAACGTTACGTTACAATGGAGGAACGAGTGTGACAAACATACAAGCTCAAGGCACAAGGACAAGATTGATGTTCAAAATAATGATACTTGGGAAAAATCCTCCGGGGGCCAAGGGTGTTAAGACGCAGAAGCAAAGTGCTACAAGGTTGGTGTATAAGGTATGCAAATGTGGTTAACAAAACACACAATGGTAACGTCCTTTGATGTAAGTTTAATGAGCCCAGAGAAGGTAAGCTCGGTGGTTTTTCATATTTAGAGAGTCTAAAAAATCATAAAAGGAGACTCCATTGGGGTACCTTTTTTCAAAGATAGTCTAGTCGGTTCGAAAAAGGGGTAAACTAGCATTGACAAGACGTCTATTCAAAACCATTTTAATAAGTGTGATAAGGATAAGATCACTCGGCCATTTTTTCATATTTAAGGAGTCTGAAAAAAGATTAACTATGGACTCCGTCAGGAATGTTCTTCTGGACCAGTTTAACGAGTGTGAAAGAATAAGGTCACTCGACAATCTTTTCAATTTTAGGTAGTCTGAAAAGAGCTTAACTATGGACTCTGTGGGGGTTCCTTCTTCATAATTTTAGTCCCTTAGGCCTGAAAAAGGGATAAAATTATACCAGAGAGTACTCTTCTAGAGAACAAAATTTTCATAGAGTATACCTTTATTCATACAGTTGACTGTCCAGACTGAAAAAGGGGTAAACTATCGTCGGACAGACGTGACTTCAAATTTCAGTTTAACGAGCATGAAAGGACACAAGATCGCTTGGAAATATTTTCATGTTTATAGGGTCTGAAAAGGGCTTAAAAGAAGACCCGTTATTTTTTTGGGAGTATGAATGTCGTTTTGTGTTGGTCGTCGGGTTTAATTTGTATTTGATTATATCTCAAAAAACCGTCCATGAAAGAAAATGCTTCGCAACCCGCACATTCATCAATGATCTGGTCGATGAAAGGTGTGGGAAAATTATCTTTGGGACAGGCCTTGTTCAAATCATAGAAGTTAGTACATACATGAATTGTGCCTTGTTTTTTATTGACTGGCACGGGGTTTGACACCCATTGGGTCAAATGGATAGGATAGATAAACCCGTCTTTTAGCAATTTCTCAACCTCAACCTTAATGGTTGCTTCTTTCTTAGGATTAACTAAATGAAACTTCTGCCAAACAGGCTTGGCATCAGGATACATTGTGATTTCATGTTCAACTATTTTTGGATCGATACCTGGAATTTCCTCATAAGACCAGGCAAAAACGTCACATAATTCTTTGAAAAGATATGTATAGAGTTGAATCTCTCTGGGGGAGCAGTCAGCTCCGATGAAAACATTCTCCATGATGCCAAGGTTTCAGGAGATATTGATCGGTATGGTTTCAGCGATGGTTTCCATATTACCCTTAGCATAAACTTCGTGGGTAGCTAAGAGATTAATAGGACAAGACCGATCTCCCGTCTTAGTCACAGTGAATTCTCCTGCTTCGATTCGGCTTAACTATGGGAGGAAGTATGATCTATGATGAAGATCATCCCAGGGTTTGTCCAGACTAGTCATTGCTTCAATTATCACTTCGTCGAAGGGCAAGACCAAGTCTAATGAATCGGTGCTAGCGAGAGAACCCTGAGCCCAAATGGGCTCTAGAAGTGGATCGAACTCTTGTGTGAGAGTTGGATCAGTGCTAGATGAAGCTTGCTGGACTAAAGCGTACGCTACTTTAGCTACGGACAAGGACATGGACATGCTCGGGTGCCTTGTCCCATCCATCGTGGCCAATGGGGAAGGAATTATCCATGGATCGTTGAAGTAAGTCGTGCGGAATGACGAAACTTGAAAAATCTCAACCTTATGGTGATTGGATATAAAATTGATATTGCCTTGAGGGGGAAGGTAATCGAAGGTACCCATCAAAGATGGGCACAAACCAACCCCTACGTTGATGACACCTAGTTGAGGATTATCAATCATCGGGACCGTGGATGCCCCCAATGCAGGGTTAGGTCTAGAGAAAGACAATTGATCAATGGTCACTATCCAGCCCTCGTGTGGAAACAACAAGACCTAGAAAATTGTAGAAACCACTGCTTGCATGGCATAAGTCCAACTCCTTCCTAAAAAAAGGTTATAGTCGAGGGGGGCATCGACTACCTCTACTTCGACAAACACGGTCTTCCCTCCTAACTGCACGGGAAAAGAAGGAAGTATACCATGTGGTCAGAACGAACGACCATCGAAAAAGGTGAGGAGAGTAGGTGACAGAGACAAAACGGGCTGGCCAACGACCTTCCAACATGCCAATGACATAACGCATGTCGAGGCGCCCTCATCAACCACCGTGCGAAAGATATTCTGAGGAAAAATTTTCGTGGGATAAGCCACTACTATCTGAAACGCTACGTGGTAAGGCAGACAAGGTTTTAGGTCGGTTGTATCTAGCATTATTGTACTCAAATTACAAGTCTCGGTAGATCCTAAAGTGGTTAACAAGGCTTTCCTCTGGGAAGGGCAGCTTTGGAGGACCTCCAAAGTGGATATTGAACAAGGGGTTTGTGATAAATCTTCCACCACAGAGTAGTTCTAAGTGGCCCTTGCATTTGGGTTATGAGAATCTTTTTTAAATGCGCCTTTGGGAATGCGTGTTATTGTTTCTCCCAACGTCTTTTCAATCTGTAGAGGAAGAGATGGAAGGTCAACTTCTTTACCCTTCTTAGAAGTGCTTGGTTTACTATATTCATGCGCTCTAGTCGATATAAAAGAATCACCCCTCACCATATAGACGTTCGCGGATGCGGGGTTGTTCGAAGATGGAGAGGGTTCTTGGTTGCCCCCTTCTATGCTTGCAGAGGATTGGGTTAGATTTTTCCCATGTTGAAATGGATTGGTCAACACAACAAGTTGTTGTTGTGTCACAAACTTTTGGGCTTCTGCAAGCCGAGGACATAGATGGGTCGGGTGGTCTTCCGTGCACAAGTTGCATGGATACCTCGCCTTTCATTTCTCAGTGTTGTCCCCGCCAGCATTATCAGTAGGTTTTTTATCCCCCTTACCCTTCTTTCATTGTTTTCTCTTTCCTTCAGGCTGTTGGGTGGCCTTTGGGTTAGTCGACTGCACTGTGTGTACCTCCGATGTTTTGGTAGGGGGAGAAACCAAAGTAGTAGTTTGGTTGGTCGTTGTGTGTTGTATAGATAATTGTTGCAACTTCTTCGTCAATTTCTCAGTGGGATTTGTTTGTGCTGAACCAACAATACCATCGTCATGTGGTCCAACTCTCTGTCTAGTTTTATCAAGTATTGAGTGTGGCGCATCTGGCAAGATGTTGTATAATAAACCGGACTGAGAATAGATGAGCTCAAATTGTTGAGCTCTCATGATGGCGTCTTCTTCGGAGAATACTCCCGACATCGCGACGTCTTTGGATAACTGCGGGACCAAAGACTTAAGGAACCACTCAAGCAGGAATGTTGGTGGGACTAGCACCTTAATTAAACTCTTCCGAACTCTCCATTCTCGGATGTGATTAGAGATATGGTCTGTTGTTGTATGTTCGAAATTGACAAGCAGCTCTGTGTCAGCGTCGTATCTCACAGGTAATTGTAAATGGTTTAGGAAATTCATCAATAGCTCGCGGAAGGAAGAGTATCTTGAGTGATCAAGTTCAATGTACCATTTTGCGGCACTCCCAATGAGAGTATGTTGAAACAATCACAACTGTACGGAGTCATCTTTCAACGAGATAGATGAGCACCAAAGATGGAAGGTAGTCACATGATCTCCTGGATATTCGTTAGGCTTGGATTCGAACTTTGGGATGTCCGAAGGCAACTTCATCGGCATAGGAGGCCAACACGGATCGTGACAGATAGGGTCATTCAACAACCTTGCCAAATCTGGCAAGTGCAAAGTCACCAGGAAGGGTAGTTTCGGTTGTTGGTGATAACCTGGGAAAAAGGGGCCTAGAGTTTGACTAGCACCAGGTTGCCAGGAAAAGTTCGGCTGCTGGCCCAGATTATGGTAGAAACCATGGCCCTGGCCAGTGTATGGATTTTGCGTATGTGGAGACATCAACAAATGATTTCAAAAATAGGACATAGATGGTTGGGCATGCATTACATTCGAAGGACTTTGGGAAGGATTGCTCCATGTCGATCCCATGGGGATAGGCGTAGTTCTTTGTTTGGGGTTCCATTGATTGTGAAAAGAATTACCCCAGATCAGCATTCTAGATGAGGGAACATATCCCTTCCCAGAATGCCAATGCCCTGGTGCGGAAGCAGTTCCTGGGTGTGCCCCCTGTGTAGGAATAGTACCCTACATAGGAATAGATTGTCCAAAACTGGGGTTGCCCCCAGTCGGGAAAGTAGCTGATGAGAAAGCGTTGTTACCAAACACATCAAACAAAGAAAATGGTGTCGAACCGACTGACATATTATGTGAAGGTGGTCCTTGACTCCCCGCTCCAAATAAACTATGGTGTGTAGGTGGCTCAGAGGATTGATGATGCGGGCCACCGAGTGAAGGGAACGAAGGAGGTATATAACCTCCCCTATAAGGGAAAGTGTTAAAAGGAGCAGGAGTGCCCCCCATGTGTCCTTGCAGAGGAGCGGTAGAGATCCCTGCCCCCATACCTGAAGTCTTTGAAGTGGAGTAGGAAAGTATAGGACTTGTACCTGAACTAGGCATCCCGTATGAAAACGGAGGGCCTGTTGCACTTGGTGTGAAAGGGGTTATGGACGCCACCAGAGACGGTATCAGACCACTGTGCGATGTAGTTGTGGTCGAGACCATGGTGGCCTGGACTGGTGACGATGGGTTAGGAGGTGGAAACTCTCCTGTGGTGACAACCATAGTGGGAATTAAAGAATTCCAAGAAGGAGTAACAACATTTGTTTCCTTGTGTGCGACACTGTCTGACACTCGTAAGGATGAATCGGTATGATGGTGGGTGCCGAAAGATCAGTGGTGGAGGTTTCAACCAGACCAAAAGCTTGCGCTCCAAGGTCTAAGATGGTTGATTCCTCTGGATGTTGGTCGGGCACAATTTCTTGTGACCCGGTTGCTTCAAAAGACCCTTGTTGGTCTAGTTTTTGCCTTAGTGGTGGTGGGGGTGGCTCCAGTGTAATCGGCGGCAGGCCAAGAAGCCTTCGTGATCAGCGGAGCTCGTGATCCTCCACTGTGTGAGAAGATCAAAGACACTCTAGGGTAGTCTAAATGTTCAAAAGTAACACACAGTAAAAAAGTCCCTATAAGATAAGACAGGCAAACATTAAATTAATTGGAAGAACAGTTACAACAACCAACACTAGAGCAACTTACCGGTCCAAGTGCAACTTGAAAATGGAAGCACCCTCTGGGTATACTCTGAAAAGTGTGGCCCGATGTCTGTACTAGGTACTTCGATATACCCCCGCAGTCACCTATGTATGTCCCTAAAAAAGATAGTGAACTAGGTTGCCAACGCGTGAACAGTCACCAGGTGGGTACAGTCGAAAGTCGGGTAGACCACAATGAGCAGGATATCGAGCCTGAAACTTGTCAAGGGTATCGAAAGCAAGTGGTTTGGAAGACAACTGAGGACCTCGAACAGATTCGAGACCCACGAAGCCCCATGGCAAATGCAATCGACGAAATCCCAAAACAAGCCCTCTATATGTGTTCTCCACTACGATTGGTCCAGCTTTGGAGGGGTTATCTCTGCTACCTTTCCGCGCGCAACCTCGTGTTTATCCCCTGTGTTAGAGGGGGGTCCTAGATAAATTTCACAATACTGGACTTAGACACTCCCTAACTCAGACTCCAATGTTTGATTGTAATGGCCTTGAAGAGTTTCCTCTCCAACCTAATCCAAGGCCCTAATTCTAAACTAGTTGGTTAACCCTACAAACATAAAAGTCTAATAAATTTTAGATTTAGCGTTAATTTTATGGCTTGTCTTATGTCATGGGGTATGAAAGTGAAACTCATGATGTGTAAAAGACGAAAGTAAAAATGAATAAAAAGCTAGAAACAAAAACCTTCACTTAATGTAAAATTTCAACAACTTTTCAAAAAAAATTATTTTATTTTTCTAAGATCTTTTGAATCAGCAAACTTAAAGAAGGATTTCACTCGACTACGAGCTACATACAATCTAGGTAAAATATCAAGAACTTAAGAAAACAAAGATTTATCCCTGGCTAATAATGCAAAATCACACTTTTCAACCAAACAAGAAAATGAAAGAGATATTTATTTTATTTAAATGCTGATAAAGCAAAAAGGAAAAATACCAACAAGTAAAAAACCAAGAAAAAAAAATTATGGCCTAATCGCAGATCGCAAAGAATCACTTCAAGAAATCACACACTAGCAACTTAAAAAATGACTCTCACACTTGTCTAAAAACCCTTAAGAATTTTTTTTAATGACAACTTTTAAATGAAAAAAGCAAGCTAAGGATAAGATCAACCCTAAGCTACTGACTGCTAGGACAGAGATTAAAAACCTGAGAGGTCTAACTCTTGTCAAGGGAAAGGATGACTACCTTACCCTCAACAAAAACTATCCTGCACAAGCACGCTACTGATAATCCAACAGTAAGCGTGTGAACACGAGCTGTATAAAGCCAACGGGTGTGTACATGCGTTCTAACCTTCTACAGGCCGCATGTATCTTTAAAACTATGAAAATAATAATAACAGACAATCCAAACCAAGAAGAGACCACGGATATTGAGAACCAGGATCTCTTGAAGGCTTGGACACTCTCTTTAAGAGAAAAAGAAAATAATGTAAGGAAAAAATTCGTAAAACAAACCAATATGAGACAAGACTGCAAACAACCAAGACTTAGAAAGAATTCCAGAAAACCCCTAAGAATGTCTGATTCTTACAGGGAAGAGGATGACTACCTCAAACATTTTTTGGAGATTACACGCTACTACTACTTCTTTAGCTAGTGTTTACACGTGGGATGTCAGAGAGTAGGGTGTGGATACACGCGTTCAGACCTTATGCAAGACGCATGTACCTCTGTGGGTCTCGAAAAAACACTGTCAAGAAAATAACAGAGACAGCTGGTATGGAAAACCAGACTCTCTTCTAGCTCAGACTTTGCAGAAACTTCAAAAAATAGGCAAGAAAACCAGTCTTTTAAAACTACCCAAAAATACTCCCAGGAACCCTAGAGACTTCCCCAGTATGGTCGCCAATTCTGTTGTGAGGGAAATCCCCTTACGAACTAGAAAATAGGGTTATCTTATGCATGCAGATATGACCAAAATAAATCTACTTTCTACCTTCGTCCTCGAACTTAAACCCCATTCCTTTTCATCAAATACATGGTTAGACCAACATACCTTGTTTCGGATGTTCGATGTCGATCCCCCTTCATGCTTGATCGCTTGTTAGCAGCTATCCTCTCAAGATTGACCTGCGTACAAAACAAGCAACAAACTACACATGCATTTTACCTATGGACTAATGGGTTAGAGATTCAAACATATCTTTACTAAACTATGAAGAACTCATATAGTGGGACAGGAAAAGCATTTCTTTATTATTAACTTTAATGAATCAACTTACAATGTCGAGACTAGCCACTGCTCCGCGAATCCTGATCCTGGGATCCTCTTCAAGTGTCCTCCAACTTCTTTGCTTTGTATCTCTTCTTCCACAAGGATGGCTAAAGGGTTAGGACAATAGGAATATGCAATTGGGTAGAGTTTCTTTACTCTATTTTTTCCTCTTTCCAAATGGGACACCTAGCCCTTCTTTTATAGGCTAGAAGAAGTTAGGTATTTGGATGAACCCTCGGCCATGCATTGCCGGGAGTTTCAGTTAACTCACCCAAATTTGTGTGTTCTGTCGAAAAATTTCCTTTTTTCGTGCTTTTGTCGGTCCACACGGGTTGTTTTAGGTCAGCTAGCGTGTACACATGTGCAGCAATGGTGTAGGGCGCATGGGCCCTTATAAAAGAGGTTTTTTAAAGAGTTGTTCAGCAGTGCTTTAGCAAAGAAGGGATTTGAGATGGCCTGATGTGAGGTAAGCATGTATGGTGCAAATTAGGGTTATAACAGAAGAGCAGTGTAGCAGAACAATGATAAGACTGGTAAGCCATAGATAAATGTTGTATCACTGTGATAAATTCAAGAAAAGAAATTATTTATATTTCAAGGTAGTAGGGAGGTGCTAGGGAGGACTGGTGTCCTTAGAGCTTCAAGTGGGTGCTTGAACATAGGGAGTTGTAGCTTCCATCTGGGTGCAGCCAGAAAAACCAGCTGGCAGGGTGGTACAAGGGAGAACTATTGTTCTATGTTATATAGTTTGGTGCAGGTGTGACTGGAAGTTGGTGCTTCCATCCAGTTGGTGCTAGAACACTCAGGGAGTTGGTGCTTCCTTCTAGTGGGTGCTAGAGAAACCAAAGAGTTTGTTCTCACAGCAAGTTGTTGCTTGTAAAACAGAGGTTGTAGCCTCAAGAAGAGTTGGAGCTCATAAGAATGATAATGTACAGAAAATAAAGATTACTTATCATATCAAGAAGAAGAGGTTTTTCCCTTTATGGGTTTCCTCGGGAAATATATGTCTTTGTATATTTCATGTGTGTGATTGATGTTGAATATTCTATTGCTTACTTCCCTGCTTTATTGTGATCATCATTGAGTGTTCTGTAAAGAGTTTAAAATGGGAATAATTGTTTAAGCACAGTAACAATTGATTCACCCCCCCTCTCAGTTGTCCAACAATTTTTTACCTTCTTAACCACAATTTCATAATCGTTGAACACAACTAAGACTTTGATGTCAAGGTCAATGGCCTTCTTAAGTCTGTGCAAGAGAGCCTCATATTTTTGTATATTATTTGTACAATCAAATTCTAATATACAATCAATAAATGTTTTGTTACCTTTAGGGTCTATTAGTAAACAACCGACACCGACTCCTTCTCGTTATTTAGACCCATCAAAGTACAAAGACCAAAGCTCGCGTTTCACAAAATTATCTACATTAATTACATTATTTACAGCATGATTAGACATCATTACTTGGGTGCATAATGAAATTTCAGATTGTTGATTTGGTTATGTAACAGAAGATATTTCAGCTGCAAAATTCCGAAAAAAGGTATTTGTGCCTTGATTTTCCAATACATTTTCACTTGAAATAAAAGGCTTGTTTGGGTCATTCAGATCTATCACAGTGTACTTTAAATATTGTTCCTTGTTGACCATAAGATTATTTGGTTGGTCATCGAGAGGTAACCATATGTGATACCAATCTATAGCAAAATAGCCATTAAGTTGTTGAGACGAATCCCTACTTAGAAACATACCATATATGTCTAGAATATCGGCTACCACTATGTCAATGATCTGATGCACTTTTGGATTGGATGACAACCTAATCAAAACATATTTAATTTCCCCAACCACTATAAAATTAGTTCTATCAAGATGAATTATTTTGATATCCGATGGTTTGATTTTAGCATTGATTTTCTGACAAACTGACGAAGCATCACATTTGACGAAGCCCCGGAGTCCCCGGAATCCACCATACAATTACGTACATTTCTATTAAAGATTTCAAATGTTAACAGGAAGGGTGGCACATTGGACTTCTTACATTGTGTGGAAGAAACATTTGGAGGATGTTATTTTTTATTTGTTGTTCCTGAAGTTGATTTATCAAAATTTGCTACACTTTTGCTTGGGACAACTTTTTTCTTATTATTTTTTTCAGCTATACTCTATAACATTTTATGATGAATGTAAGGGAACTTAAGAAACTCATAGATTGAAATATTAGCCTTTAATTTCTTAAAATCCTCAATAGGATTGTAGTCTAAATCAGGGACAGAAAAATTCTTCGGTGTTTCAATCTGCTTCTTTTATTTGGATGTTGCATTTTGTTTGTGTCAGATGCAGATTTATTTTGATCATTTGACTAATATTTACTACGTGTATTATAGAGATGTTGATTATCATGCATGGTTTCATAGTTTTCTTGGAAAATGCTATCTGAAAAATGTCTTATAGTTGGGGGCGATGAATCTTCTTCATCAAGCGCTTCTTCCCCTTCATTTTCTGCTTCATTGTGTTTTTCAGTTGTAACATCAGAAGTATTATCAACTCCAACTAATAAGGCTTGTATAGCATTATGTAATCCTTCTAAGCTCAAACATTTAGTAGGGGGTGTTTACTTGTAAGGAATATTTTGAGTGGGGCTCCTATAAGGTGTTTGATAAAGGATTCTTCCTCTGCAGCTCTTTCCAAGTCAACAACCTGATTAGATAAATTTTGACAGTATTTTTGAAAGCTTTCCAAGTCAACGGATTCTTGATCTTTCTTAGTTGAAGGTGTTTTAGTAAGAATGTCAATAATCTTCTTTGAAGAAGGGGCTTGTTCAGTTTCAGGATTTGTATTATCCTTCAAACTAAGCATGTCCTTTTCAACGAGAATGGATTCTTCAAAATCCTCTAACAGAGTGTTCTTTTTGGACCTTTTAACCTACATTGTTGTAGTGTGATGTAAGGCTTTAGCGTAATATGCAACGATCAAGTTTTCTGGAGGCATAGATTCTGGAGGAATTTTATTCTTAAGTGTGAGAAACCTCTAGTTAAAGTCTTTGACCTTTTCCTTCTAATTCATCTTCATACTAGATAACTCCATAACCAAAAATTTAGGGGACTTGTCATCTCTAGAATTTTATAATAAAATGGTTTCAAATCTATCCCAGGAGACTATAGTTTGAGGTTGTTGCGTGAAGTACCACATGGAGTAATTTCTCTCAAAGGTGTAAGGAGAAATCCTGCACATGACATCTTCATGTTCTATGTTTCTAAGTCTAACACTACTACATATTGGAAAATTTTCGACATTCTATTTGCGACGTTATGGACAAAATTGGCCATACTATCAAAAAATAGAGGAAATTTTAAATTTTTTTCTCCATATTGCCTAATAATGTCGCTTTTGCGACATACTGCAAAAACATGTCGTTCTTGCGACGAAGGTAGGATGACGTCTCTCTTGTGACGACATTTCATTTTCATCTCTCTTGCGATGTTGGTAAAATATTTGTCGTACTTGCGACATTATGGAAACTAGGTTTTCCCAATCCCAATGGTCACCTAGTATTTGACCAAGTCAACTTTGACTTTGTCAACGATCGTCAAAATTGCGACGTTATAAAATCTATAAATATGTTGCATTTTATGGATGTTGCGACACGTTTTCTATAATAACAAAACTTCAAAAAGGGTATAACTCGGTCTTCTTGGAGAACAAAAAACATGTATTTTTTTCAATATATGTCTATGGGGAAGAATGTCAGAAAACATTAGAGGTGGGAAAAAAATTAAAGAGGGTGAAAAGGGTGACGGTAAATGTTATTTCCCTTGCAAAAATTGTTGTACTAGACGTCCCGAAAGAGTTTTAATAGCAACAGCTAAAAAACATTGTAGGAAATATGGGCACATGGACGGGGAATCTAATGAATATTGTCCCATGGTAATTAGCTATATATACATTCAAATTATCTGTTTTAATATTTATTGTATTCTCAAAATTTTATATTGTTTTATGCATGCACTAATGTTTCATGATTGTCTGTAATTATAAAGTTGTTGAAAATACTGAGAGGGGGGGGGGGTGAATCAGTATTTAGAGCTATCAATAATTTTTAACTTTTCTTTCACTGAAAAATCTTAGTCTACTTTAGAGCAATCAATTGTTGTATATTCTTATGAAAACAGTAGTGCATCCAGAGAGCTTATTATGGATTTCTTCATTTATCAGATGTCTTTTAACCAGTAATTCAACAACATAAACTAACACAGATGAATAACACACATGAACACCAGGATTTAAGGTGGAAACCCAGATCGGGAGAAAACCACCACTGTTGTTGTCTCTGTCTTCAATGATTATTAATAAGAAAACATTTTACAACAATGTACTAGTGCAGACTCATACTAGTACGCAGGCTTCTACCTGCAGAAGGCTACAACCTTCTCTCGTTTACCAACCTTTCCTGGAAGGGAGCTTCAACCCCCTGAAGATAGCAACAGTTTCTACTGGCAAATTGCATACTGCTGAAGGGTTTAACCCTCATACTTACTGCTGACCACGTTTCATTAATTTTCACACTGGATCAGGCAGTTTCATCTAGTGGTTATGACAGTAATAGAAACTATCTCAAGAGTAAACACAGATCTACAGACTGTCAGACA
>ML845498.1:36743-47754 GCA_009831015.1 Picea engelmannii | reverse complement strand
CATTTTCATTTTGAATCATCTTGTACTTGAACATTTAAGTGGGGTAAAAGGAGGTTGCCCCCTCGAAGTGGCTTATTATCTGAAATTATCTCTTTTTCAAGGCGTTGAGTACTTTTCCTGAGGTTTTTATATGCTATATTGATGTTTGGTTCTTAACATCGAATCAGAGAAGCACAAAAGGACTCAACAGTGGGTTTTTCATAAGATTCTTCCCCTAGAGCCTCTTTCATGGCATAAAATGTAGATACAAACACAAAATATGCACTACTTAGCTTATAAAGAATAAGATAGATGCAACGATCTTCCTCCATATTTATCTTACATTATTCACATAAAATTCTAAGTGTTTGAAACCTAGATAGATAGTCTCCAAGGTAAGAAAAATCATTTGGACTCAAGGTTGGTATTTGATTTTCTAACTGTTGTGCTCAAATAATATTGAGTTTACCAAACACAGATTCAATCGTGTTCCAAGCTTCTTTGGGGTCATCAATATCTTGAAGGTGGTACCTTAAATCATGAGAGATGGAAATTCTGATTAGTCCACGTGCTTCATCATTCCTATTATCCCACTTGGATTTCTTATCAGCATCAGTGGGTGCTTTTTCCTTTCCCAAGGTAATCTGATACAAGCCTTTACTTCTTAATAAATCTTCCATATGAGATTTCCATTGGAAGTAGTTGTCGTTGGTAAGCCAGATAGTACTTGTAGAAGCCATATTAAATATGCAGATAATGTGGATTTAAAAACTGAAACTAATGATCTGGATGGAAAGAGCTTGAAAAGTTATGCGGTTTAAAAAAAAACARCATTGAAAACGGACTTCCGATGTTAGAGTTATGCCCTTTAAAAAAAAAAAACACAATTAGTAACCAAATGACCACGTGATTGTGTAAGTTTATTTATGAAGTGACCCACTTTTATAAAGAGAAGTGGGGATCAATTTTACAATGAAGTTACTTTATAACAGAAAATATGCATGCAAAATAAATAACTCTAAAATAAAATATTAAAGCTACTTATAGTGATTCACTTTTATACTTGAAGTGAAATACACTTTACAATTTTGGCATGAACTTTTTCAAAAAAGGTAACAAAAGAGAGACTTGAACTCAAGACCTCTTACTTAATAAGACAAATTTTAACCAAATGATCTAGCAAAAAATATTGTAATGTTCAGAAGGAGGATTGGGGTTGTTGTTGAATATGGCCTTGGAGAGTGTGCTAAAAAAAAACTCTTTTCACACAAGAAAAATATTTCGCTTCTCGATGACAACAAGGGTTAGATCTCGGTTAGCTTACTCGGAAGATGCACCTTTTCCTATCTGTTTCTGATTTTCTGAGATCGAACAGGGCGCGGGGAAAAGAGAATACGCAGATCTAAAAGAGTGGCAACCTGGAAATAAATAAAACAAAAACGAAATAAAACCAAAATACTACTCTGCAAAAATTTAAAAATGCGTATTCAAGCTTTATACCTCCGGATCTGACTGTAATGGTTGTATCTTGGGCAAACAAAAACCTTTTTGAGTGAAACGAAAAGTGTTTGCTAACTGAAACGAGCAATCCAGACGCAATGGAATAGTCCTCTCAGCCCATAAATATACGAAAATGATAAAAAATGGAGATGAGACAACTCAGCTTCACAATCTCGATCTACAACATGAGCGGGTCTTCAAACAGACTCTGATACCATGTTTGACAACACATGTATTCAAAAAGAGGAAGAACACCTTTAGTAACCACTCACATAACAAAATCGAATATTAACACACCGATGTTTTCACGTGGTGAAACCCCTACAGGGAAACATCCACAGCCCCAACCAACACGACCACTTGGAGCAGTTTATTAATGCAAAGAAAAAGATTACAGAGAAATTTTACAAGAGAGTTTCTCACAATCGATCATTCGACAAATGACCCTCCATGCTCTTTAAATAAAGATCATGGACCAATTGGGTGCTAAGCCACAAATCAATGGCCGTTAAGATTGAGTAGAGTATGAATTGTTGGATCACTCTATGTCGGGAACATATCGTGACCGTCGGATTTCCTAACTACAAATGCATACTAATGCATACTAAAGAAACACACTAAGAAACACACTTTTACTTAATGACACATTAGACCGAGTAGATCTTAACTAACTCCTAAGTGTTAAATATCCTAACATTTGATAGTGAAGGAATACAACGAAGAGTTTTATAGGTTGAACATCCAAGCAGGACATCGTGAGAGTGATGAAGAGAAAGTTTCCAGGTACATTAATGGATTGAGATATGAAATCCAAGAGGAAATCAACATGACGACAATGAGGGCAGTAGAGGATTCTTATCAGGTTGCACTGAAAGCAGAAGATAAGTTGGACATGAAGCAAAGCCAACAAAATAGAGGAAGAATCCCAAACAGAGGTAAGGGAATTATCCGTCAGAAGTCCCAGAAGCCTAAAGTCAATATTGGAAAGTCTCACAGTCATACAGAAAGGGGAGGAAGTTACCGAAGAGGAAATTATGGTGGTAAGAACTCTTTTTCTTGAGGAAGAGGAAGAGGTAGAGGAGGAGAAGTGAAATTCTACACCCATGGAAAAACAAGACATATGTCTTGGGAATGTCCTGAGAAGAAGAAGAAAGGAGGAGGATAAAATCACATTTCTGAAGCACAAAAGAGGAATGTGGAGGCCGAAGCAGCTGAATATGGGAAGACCCTCATGATGAGAAAAATTCTCTTAAAGCTAGAGAAGGAGGTGGAAAATCCAGTCTAGAGGAATAGTTTGTTCAGGCCTACCTACAAGACCAAAGACAAGGTATGCAAAGTAATCATCGACAATGGAAGCATAGATAATTTAGTATCCACATAAATGGTGGAAAAGATGGAGCTGGAGACAAGGACACAACCGAACCCGTACAAGATATCGTGGTTGCAGAAGGGACACCAAGTCATTGTAAGTCAACAATGTAATGTTGAATTTAATATAGGAGGATACAAAGATGAAATTCTATGTGATTTAATACCCATGGAAGTTTGTCATGTTCTGTTGGGAAGACCATGGAAATTTGACAGAAATGTCATACATGATGGGAGAAAAAATACTTACACCCTTGAGAAGAATGGTCGTACACATATGTTGCTTCCAATGGAGGATAAGAGAGTGAAAGAGGAAGCTAGACCAAGCATACTTCTCATGAGTGGGATGGAACTCTTGAATGAAGTCAAGAAGGAAAATGAGATGCAGTTCATTATGGTAAGAAAACCCAGAGTCATCCTTACAAGTACTTTTGTGGATGATCTTTCTGTAGAGATTCAGGAAATGTTTGATAATTTTGCTGATATTGTGGTGGAAGAATTACCTCGTTCATTTCCACCCATTAGGAGTATCAGTCATCACATCAAACTTATTCCAAGAGAAAGTTTTCCAAACAAAGCCACATATAGGTTGACGTTGCAAGAGAATGAAGAATTCAAAAGGCAAGTCCAAGAGTTGTTGGACAATGGTTTATTCAGAGAGAGTTTGAGTCCATGCGTAGTGCCAACTATGATGATTCCGAAGAAGGATGGAGGTTGGAGAATGTGCACAGATTCTAGATCCATCAACAAGATCACCATCAGATATATATTTCCATTACTCAGAATGGATGATTTGATGGATTGTTGGAATGGAGCAAATATTTCTCCAAGATATACCTGAAGAGTGGCTATCACCAGATAAGGATGAGAGAAGGGGAAGAATGGAAGACAACATTCAAGACTAATGAGGGATTGTATGGGTGGCTTGTTATGCCATTCGACTTAACCAATGCCCCAAGCACATTCATGAGGTTGATGAATGAAGTACTTAAAGATTTCATCGGTAAATTTGTTATTTTATATTTGGATGATATCCTAGTCTTCAGTAAAACTGAAGAAGAACACTTAAGGCACTTGACATTGGTGATGAAGAGGTTGTAGCAGGAGAAACTACTGATAAATTTTAAAAAATGTTCTTTCATGAAGACATAACTCATATATCTAGGTTTTTTGATCTCTTCAAATGAGTTGAAGATGGATCCAGAGAAGGTGAGGGAAATGAAAGAATGGCCTTCTCTGAGAAGCATATTTGAGGTGAGAAGCTTCCATGGATTGTCAAGTTTTTATAAAAAAATCATCAGGAATTTCAGTGGAATTTGTGCACCCATACTGGACACCATAAAGAAAAAACATAAGTCTTTTAACTGGACAACAAAATCTGAGAAAAATTTCAGAGTATTGAAGGAGAAGATAATAGAACAACCGATTATGGTTTTGCCAGATTTCAGGAAAATATTCCAAGTAAGGTGCGATGCCAGTGGAGTGGCTATTGGCACGGTATTGAGCCAAGACAATCAGCCTGTTGCTTATTTCAGTGAGAAGCTGAATGACACCTAGAGGAAGTATTCAACTTATGATAAAGAGTTTTATGTTGTGAAAAAATGGAGGCACTACTTTGTTCCCAAGGAGTTTGTTTTGTATAGTGATAATCGTGCTTTACAATTTATAACTAGACAAGAGAAGTTGAAACAAAGACATGCTAAATGGGTAGAATTCATGCATAATTTTACTTTTGTTATTAATAAAATTAGTGGTAGAGCTAACAAAGTTGCTGATGCTTTGATCATGAGATGTATGATTATGTAGGAATTCCAAGTGGAGACCTTAGGATTTGAACACCTTAAGGAAATGTATCGTGAAGATCCAAATTTCAAAGAGGCTTATGAAGCATGTGAGAACCCTTCACTAAGGGAAAAAAGACAGTGGATAGAGTATATAATTCAATATGGATTATTGTTTAAGGGAAGCCAACTCTGTATCCAAAAGTGCTAGATGAGAGACAACTTGCTGAAGGAAAAACACAGTGGAGGATTGGCTGGACATTTCGGCCATGATAAAACTTATGCACAACTGAGTTCTTCATACTATTGGCTAGGTATGAGGTCAAATGTAAAGAGGTTCATGGATAAATGTAGATTCCACCAGTATGCCAAGGGAAAGAAACATAACACTGGGTTGTATGAGCAGTTTCCTATTCCAGATAGGCCATGGGATGCAATAAGCATGGATTTCATGTTGGGATTGCCAAGAACCCAGAAGAGAAGCGATTCCATATTTGTTTTTGTTGACATATTTTTGAAGATGACACACTTCATACCATGCCAGAAAACCAATGATGCCACTCACATAACAAACTTATTTTTCAAAGAGGTCATAAAATTGCATGGCTTACCAAGGAGTATAATCTCAGACATAGATACCAAATTCATCGGGCACTTCTGGATAACTCTATGGAAAAAGTTGGGGATGAATCTATCCTTTAGTTCAACATATCACCCTTAGACAGATGGATGGAATAAGGTGGTAAATTAGAGTTTGGGAAATCTATTGAGAAGTCTGGTCACTGAACATCATAACTAGTGGGATAAGATCACGCGTTAGGCAAAATTTGCTTATAATGATTCACCGAACATAAGCACTGGGAAAATCCCATTCCAAATAGTGCATGGAATGCATCCGAGAGGTATTTCATAACTAAGGGATTTGAAGCATAATTAATTCCGAAGTGCAGGAGCAGAAGAATTTTCTGCAGAGATGCAAAAGCTTCATGCTCAAATAAAGGAACAATTGCAGGAAAGCAGTAAAAAATACAAGATCCAAATTGATCTGAAGAGAAGAGAGGTTCAATTTGATGTAGGAGATTTAGTTCCGACACATATGAGAAAAGAAAGGTTCCCAAGGGGAACATGTAATAAAATGAAGATGAATAAAATAGGACCATGCAAAATCCTCAGAAAATTTGATGCTAACGCTTATGAGATTAAATTGCCAGAGAATGTGAGTATATCACCCACATTTAATGTTGCAGATTTGTACCTGTACATGATGGACGATCCAGGAGAATCAAATGATCAAAAGGAGATTTAGTGGAAAAAAGAGTTTCCTACAACAAAAAAACTGTAGATGGAGAAGATCATGGATCAAAGGATTGGCAAGAAGACCAGGAGGAAGACTTATTTTGAGTACCCGATGAAATGGAAGGGTCACCTAGTAGAGGATTGTAGTTGGGTTAATGAATCTGATGTTCAAAAGCATGGGAAAACAGTGCAGGAGCTCATGGAAAAGAGTCCATTAATTTTTTTCCAGAGGAGTATGATGCAGGAGCATTGCCTTCAACATTAAAGAGGCTAGGTGGAAGACAATGCAACACCAACACGTGTGTTTCAAATCATCTTTGATCCCGAGGAAAGCACATTTTAATATTTTGAAAGCCTTATAATTCAAAGATTTTAAATTTTTTGAGGCAAGAACCATCACAAGAGGCTGCCGAAGTTGTAATCACTTTAATTACCAGATTATACTATACAAATGTTGAAAATTAGCTTGGATCTGATTGTAATGGCCATTTATTGTCATAATACCTTAGCATATAGGTGTCTTATATTCTAATAGGATAGCACTAAGGTAGTCGGTAGGAAGGCTCGAGAAGCCTCTTCTTGTATAAATGAATGTATTGCATGCCCAAATGAGGTTGCTGATTTTTATTTGAGAGAGTTGTTGGAGATTATGGTGGATTACAAAGAATTGTATGAACTCATGTACATATTTTTCTGAAGGAATACAAATAGAGGGGTTTGGTTCCAAGTGCATGGTGTTCTCTGTTATTGAATTCACTGAATGTATGTGATATTTCTTGAATTCTTTCTGTTTATATGCCTTTCATGTATGAACATGATTTTTATGGTTAAGAGTAGGAATCTTTGAAGTTTTTGTAAGCTTCAATTGTTTCTCTTCTAAGAGCTTTGGTGCAATGAGTGCATAGTGCCCACAAGGTGTACATAGGCAGAGTCGAGTTTGACTCAGAAGCTTGGGAGAGATAACATGAAGTTTTGGAAGAAACAATGCAAGGAGTACATTGTTTCTTTGAGGAGAGAAAGGTTCAGGAAGGACACACGCAAGGTGTGCGTCAGGCGAGAAATTTGGGTAAGTATTGGAAGAGTATAAGAGAGGACGAATGCAAGGACTGCGTAGAGAGATTTTTGAGAAAATATCTAAGTCCAAGATCTCTTAGAAGTTCCAGAGATGTAAGGAGTGTGCCCAAGGTCCATAAACCTCAGAGGAACCAAGCTCATGAGAGATAACGAAAAAAAAAGTTTCACAGAGGGGACTTAGAAATTTTCTAATTCAGAAGCTTGAATTTATAAGAAGAGTGCACATGAGAGTGCCGAAGATCATATTTATCTCAGTGAGTAAATCTCAGGAAGGTTAGCGACCAAAATCCCTTGAAAGGGAAATATTTTTATCCTTGGAAGATTGAACGATCAAGATTCATTTTGGGAGGGATATAGATCTCTCAACACCATTAGATCATGAGAAGTAGCGATGGATTTAAACCTGCAAGTCATCCAAACTTTGCATTCATGAGTAGTCATCAAGGATCGAGGATCAACAAATGAGATCTGTTCGGAGAAGACTTGTGTAGCTAAAATCCATCAGATTTTGAGGATTTGTGCGAGGGAATACTATTGAAACCCTTCGACGTTCCACGGGTCTGAAGGTTTTGGAGTGTGGAGAAGTTGGGACCTCCAAAGTCCTGAAGCCCCAGAGTTCATCTGGGCTACCTATTGGTAGGGACACGTGTCATCAGATTATAATATCTGGAAGACCAGGGTTCGGGAGAAGAATGGGCAGTAAAGGTCAATATCCCCGAAGTCCCGAAGTCCAGAGAAGATCTGGACCATTGATTTAAAGGGGGACACTTGGCAGCATGTCCCGAGGTCCGGAGAATCTATACTTCGGAGGGAAGAAGTCAAGGTTCACTAGGAGCAAGGAATTCCAAAGTCCCGGAGGCCCAAACTCAATCCTAGCTGTTGGATTGAGTGACACATGGTGATAGATCGAGCCCTTCTCGAGTTCGACATTCACAGGGTCGTTAGAGTCATAACGGGAGATCACCCAAACTCTCAAAGGCTCGAACCCAATCATGGTCATTGATTTCTAAGGGCAGGTGTCAATGGATCCTGGAGTCCATATGAAAGGCACTTTAGGATTTGGGAAGTATTGTGCCTCGATAATTTCCGAAGCTCAAATGAGCAGAGTTTACACTAGCCATAGATTTGGGTAGAGATCCAGAGCCGTCAATGCCATAGGGAGTTCGACGTTCTGTGGGTTCGTGTATTTAGAAGGTGTGGAGTTCTACTCTGTTGAGGACTCCCGAAGTGTAGAATATCCAAAGTCCTGAATTCTGTAGGGACTTCACTTTAGTCCATGGTCACCACCTCTGGTCCTTTGGTAGGTGCAGTGCCTGCACAAGGATCTCTGAAGAGGGGATTTTCCACCAAAGTAAGGACTTTTGGTTTGTGGTTTTTATTCCGAAGGCTCAACAAGGGCCTGTGAGTTATTTTAAGCTCCTAAAGTCACCGATCCTTAGACTGGGAGGTCAGTAGGCTCCAAGAGAGGGAAGGGGGTCTGCATAAAAATTCAACCTCCGTTTCAAAAAATGGAGCTACCGGTAGCACTCCTTTTTTGCAGGGTGGTTAAAATAACGACTTGCTTGAAACCATTGCCTTGATAACCAATATTGTTCAAATTGCATTGTATAAAAATTGACCCTCAAATCAAAAAGTGATGCTACCGGTAGTACCCTTCTTATTTTTGGAGTTAAAATTATGACCTAACTGAAACAATAACCCCGATCACTAGTATTATCACAAAAAAACGAACTTCAAATTAGCTTGTAAATCAAAAAGTGATATTTTATTTATTAATCAATTTTATTTTATTTTTTAAATTTACATTTAAAAAAAATAAATTGAAAAAAGAAAATCCATATACATATTTCTTTTTTAATTTAAAACAAAAAAGACACATTTTTCTATTTAATTTTTTCCGAAAGAAAAAAGAAAAAAAAAACACATTTTCTAAAAAAAAATAAACATTTTTTTTTTAATGAAAACCCATTTTTTAAAATGATAAATTGCCTTGTTTAATGAAAATATACATTTTTAAATTGAAAAACATAATTTTTTAAATGAAAACACAAATTTTTAAATGAAAAAACACATTTTTTCATTAGAAAAGAAGTCAATTATTTTTTTAAAAGTGTTGTAAAAAAAATAAAATAAAAATACATAAAGCATTAAAAATAAAACTTTTAGTTATTTAAAAATAATATTTTGAAAACCAAAATTAATAAAAATAAACTTTCAATTATTTAAAAATAATATTTTGAAAACCAAAATTAATAAAAGAGAAACTTGATTAATATAAAAAAAATAAACTTTAAAAAAAATTAAACTTTAAAAAAGATTTAAAAAGTATTTTTTTTTTAAATTATCAAACTAATTTTTTTTTTTAAATTAGATAAAAAAATAAAATTGAAAATAAAAGTTAAAAAATAAAAGTCAAAATTATTTAAAAATTTAAAAATCAAAATTACAAAAAAAATACGCCACATTTAAAAAAAATTAAAAAATAGGTCGAGTAGAAGTGGGAAGTGTGATACGCGATGCCAGGCATCACCCTCTCCGCACTTACCATTGCATTATATATAATAAGTGGTCTTACCATTGTATTATATTATATATAATACAATGGATATATTATGAGGTGGAAAGGGGGAGGGTGATGCCCCCTCCCCACTTACCATTGTATTATATATAATACAATGATAAGTGGGGAGGGGACATCGCCTTCCCCTCTTTCCACCTCATGCCATGAGGTATAAGACAATGGTAAGTGGGGAGGGGGCATGTCCCTCCCCCCTTTCCACTTCATGTTGTGAGGTGGAAAGGTAGCCCTCCACGCTTCCACTCGATCTTATTATTATTATTTTTTAATTATGATGTTTTTTATTTTATTTTATTTTAAAGTTTGACTTTTATTTTAAAATTTTTTATTTTGATTTTTTTTTAAATGTTTTTTTTTTTTTTTGATTTTTAGTATATTTTTATATTAATGTTTCTCTTTTATTAATTTTGGTTTTCAATATATTGTTTTAAAATAATTGTAAGTTATATTTTTAATGTTTTGTGTATTTTTTGTTTGATTTTTCAACTGTTTAAAAAACAATTGCATTCTTTTTTAATAAAAAGGTGTGTTTTTTCATTTAAAAAATTGTGTTTTTCATTTTAAAAATGTGTTTTTTCATTAAACAAGACAATTTTTTGTTTTAAAAAATGGGTTTTCATTAAAAAAATCTATTTTTATAGAAAAATAGGTTTTTTTTCGTATATTTTTTCTTTCGAAAAAATTAAATAGAGAAATGTGTCTTTTTTTTTTAAATTAAAAAAGAAATATGTATGTGGAGTTTTTTTTTTCAATTAATTTTTTTAATGTAAATTAAAAAAATAAAATACCACTTTTCGATTTACAAGCTAATTTGAAGTTCTTTGTTCGTGATAGTACAAGGGACTGGAGATACTATTTCAATTAAGTCACAATTTTAACTCCAAAAATAAAAAGAGTGCTACCGGTAGCATCACTTTTTGATTTGAGGGTCAATTTTTTGTAATGCAATTTTAACACTATTGGTTGTCAAGGCAATGATTTCGACAAGTCACAATTTTAACCACCTTTCAAAAAAGGGGTGCTACGGGTAGCACAATTTTTTGAAATGGGGGTAAAAAATGCGATTTCTAAAAAACGAGAACTTAGAAGAGTTCTCATTAAGTTGGTAACTTTGTTTTATATTAGATGATGTATAGTAGTAGAGTAGATATATAAATGAGCGTGAATATGAAATAGACTAAATATAAGAGCTTTACATATTGGGGTGTATAGAGTAGGACCGTGATGGTATAAAAGTTAACAATAAAGTAATAGACAAGTGTTAAAGAGGAAGACAAAATACACAGCAAGAAAATGACTAGGCCAAAATTGTGTATTTAGTGATTAGATTAATAGATTCAAAAGATGAAGAGAGTAAGGTGTAATATGTTGAGTAAGAGAAGATAGTAAAATAATAAACACATATAAATAGATAAATTGCATATAAAAGTGAAAA